>JAFELO010000143.1:88823-105303 GCA_017140195.1 Eumaeus atala
TTATTATATTAATTATGCACCTGCAGTTGCACTGCTGGCAGGGGGGCGCCTCCCCCTCCGGGTGGGGCAGCGCCTCGCAGCGCCGCTGCAGTTTCACGTCCGCCTGGTTTTGCATGCAGCCGATACACAGCTCCAATTCCTTCAACAAACGATTTATTTGCATACAGGTTGACTGGTAAAATTCTATACATACAGAAAAATATTTTTAATACAGTGTTCAGTACTCGATTCTGATCACGAGTAGGAAAGCCTTTTGACGACGCCTGTCTTTCTAAACCGCCGGCTGTCACTTAACGGCGGTATGGGCGAGAGGTGTTCCGCAATTCAGCCGCAATGCAGCTTATTACCTCTTATTAACGAATATGTAAAAATGACATGGTTAGGTTAGCTTCTCATGACAGGGTTAGGGTCGAACCGGTAGTAGTTTTTCTTTACTGACGTCCGAAAAGTAATTTTTATAATTCTACTTAAGAATAAAAACATTTTCTTTCATTTTAATTAGGCTTAAGTACCAAATGAAATGAAATGAAAATATTTTTAACTGAAGTTTTACCAAATTGAAATAATAATAATGTTATTGTTGCATACTTCTGTCTTGGCATCCATCGACAGAGGCCTATGTCCAGTGGTGGACCGATGAGCGCTGATGATAATGATGATACTTCAGCAAACAGAGGCAGAGTGGCGGCGTGAGTGAAATAATACAAGATCAGTCCATGTTCAACAACATCTACATATCCAGCAGTGGATATCTTCTGCTGCTGATGATGATTTCTTCTCGGTCATTTATTGGCGAAAAACATTGTTTAGAGATCCGTGGTAATAAAGCACCTGGTCGACGAAATACACGGGGTTCTGATCGACATGCTGCTTGAACACAGTGACAAACCGCTCTATGAGCGTGGGCATGAGCGGGATGTGGTCGGGCACTCGCACCGCGCGCTGCAGGTGCGGCTGTAGCTCCCTCAGCGCGGTGGTGGACACGCGGAACATGAACTTGGACACGTCGTCGATGGAGGGCAGGACCTCTACGTTCACATACTGGACCTCTTCCTCGCCGGATGTCGTGAGCTCGTGGCTGTCCGTCTGTTGGTGATAAAAATCATAATGTTATTCAAAATAAGAAAAGTCTTTCTTATTTAAGTGAGTCGAGTCAAAACACTGGAGCACAGTTGATCTCAAACATAAAAATACACCAGAAGTTCCAGTAAAAAAAAACAGATCCTAGATTGCAATGTTTCATTTTATCATTTTAGATATTCCATGCTTTATAATAAAATTACACCACATCCTTTGAGTCAGAGCTCTGAGCATGCCAAAAGGAGATGCCGACCCAATTCAATGGCAGAATAGTAATGGCATTAAGTATATGAGCTAGTATTGCACAGGACTCACAGCTGTGGCGACCAGCGCTGCATCTTCCTGTTTGATGACGTTGATGCTGTACTGAGACACTTTGATGAGCCATGTTGCAGTCGCCACAAACTTACTTGTCGCATTCAGACTTATGCACATCTTGTCGACACTGAAACAATATAATTTGAGCTAAATCATCATCACGAGTGTAAATGTCACTACATTGCTGAATCAGGCCAGCGTTTCCAGGATGACCTCTGGTTCACAAGACCATGATGATTATGACTAGGCATGTTGTGTGTTTTACCAATGTTATCTTGTTGGGAGTGTTCAGAATCAGATGGGGTAATGGGGGGTGGGGTGACAGAGTTCAATGCATTGGCATAATATTGAATGGTTATTAATAGGTGTTAGTGACTACAAAATGGTACTGTATATTGGGTTATATTGCACTTTTTCATTAAAAAATGGTAGATACATCAAAAGAAATACCTATATTATTAATTATTATAATTTATTTTGAAAAGCTTTATCTCTCCATTTATAATAGGTATACTTTATAACTCTGAACTCACTGACACAAGACAATACTAATATACAATGGCATAACATTGTCCATGTGTCCGTTTGTCTGTCATCAGGAATGTGTGGAAGGATGAAAGTGCAGTTTATGTCAAACACCGAGCTGTGTGAAGCACAACAAGTTACAGTACAAGTAAAGGAATAATTTGTACATCATAATTATGTAATCTTATATTCTTTACACCACAATATGACCAGAAACCTACCAGCAAATGTGACACTTTATATAAATTATCATGCTCATACCTATAGTTTTTAATTAAGAGAACTACATTTTATTTCAAAATGTGATTGTATATTACTCTTTCAAGTTCTCAAGACAAATTCCTACATTTACTACATTAAAAGAAACAAGTATTAGTGAGGCAGGTAAAACCCAGAAATTAATTATTTCTGTGACAATGCTTTACATATTATATAAGTAGGCAATTGGTATAAAGAAAGTGACACATATTGTGCATCATGCATTATCGCTGACTGTGTGGATATTTTCTCTTATTTTGGAGATCCATGCCGAGTGCTTTGAAAAAAAGGCTAACATATCTTTAAACATTTTTCAATCTATTGACTGCCTGTCACTCACTTGCAATCACAATGCAAATGCATCTCCATTACAATTTGCAAGCTTTTATTGAACCTAAAGGGGGACATTATTCCATGTCTGTAGGAACTACCCATCACAATTCCTTCGCAGCTCTAGTTAAATTATATTACTCAACAAATGCTCATGATAGGTGACACCTCAAACACTTGGAAATTACATTAATTTGCTTGTTGACAACCACCATGAGCATAATATTATTAATTATATTATTGTTTTTGTTACTTTAATATTCCACACTTTTCAATGCTCCAAAACTATGAATGTACAACCATCAATTTATCTCAAACTAGGAACTAATATTTGTATACAATTTATATATAATTTACTTTACAAATAAGAAGCTAGTTCTATTATAAACAACTATTATACTACTGCATACAAATTGTATTTTAAAGGCGATAAATTGTCTCATAAATAATAATAATAGCATATTGGAAACACAACATAAATGCTTTTTTTCTATTCAAAACTGTCAAGTGTGACAAGAATAAGATATATAGTTAGTGCCTGATATTACCTGCGAAATTCTCTGTTTAAATCAACAGCTAGGATCCTCCAGTCACTCTCCTCTGGTACATATGGGAGCAGAGCTCTGACTACTGGATGTCTCTTTCTATTGTTTTCATACCAGCAGTACAACTTATAGCCAAGTAATGTTGGTACAAGTGCAGCTAGTGCAGCTGAGAGCTGCATCCCCCACCCACCTTCACCACCACACCACAGCGTAAAAACATATCCAAGTGGCAACAGAGAATGTATGAGAGAAGTTATAGTGATCCTTTTTATGTGATAGCCAATAAAATTGACATTTTCCGATCCTAAGTACCCGTCGAATATTTGGGGTATAGTAAATCCAGCAGACACGAATTCGGTGGGTGGATAAACCACGCATATGCAAAAAAGCAAGTAGAATAACGTTATGAATACATCCATTATTAATTGAAACACAATTGCGACTATGAATAATTAATTATTACAATGACGTCACATAATAATCTATGATAACTAGGTCAGCAGATACAATGCCTTCATTACACATAAAATTATTTCTAAACTTGTCAAATTTATGAGGACACATCAACACAGAGATTACAAAAGTCAGAAAAGTAAAAAAATGATATTTTTTCCTAACATATGGATGATCACTCATCCGACATTGACAACTAGTTGAACAAATCGACACCAACATAGGAAAAAGAAATAAATGGCGAACTAAAGAGACTATAAAGCAAATTTTAAAAAAATAGACTACGTCAGAAGTCCGAAAAAGTCCCGATTGCTCGTTTCACCCCTATTCTATATAAAAATATATTGCCCCATGGTTTTGTATAAACAATGTTTACACCAACAGAAAGTTTTACTCTATTAATTTTCGTTTTCGTTTTCCCATTGTAGGCTTAATTTTCATTAAAAACACCTAAAAATTTCATGGGGTTCTATGTGCACTTATTGTAGTGCTAGTGAGAAACTATTGCTCACATTCTTTTTGAGTGTTGATGGATGAGCTATTAATGGACGTATTGATATCTTAAGTTTACGCGAATGTTAGTCATTACAATAAAACTACTTTTACGGATTTTAACGTCGGGCTAGATAAATAGTAAAAGTAGTTTTATTTTAATTTATGGACTTATTTAACTGGGCCCACACTCTATTCATGACCTTCTACTTGGTATGGATACGTACAATCGAATCGGTAAATACGTTATAAATACTGTTGGTGTATCATAAAGTTAATATGTTGTTTTTTTTTATATATTCATTAATTTTTAAGTTATGTTTTCATTTTTATGGATTAGACATATTGACTGTCATCAAACTGGGATTTAAATTATAATTGTTTTATTTTTATCTCATGAATTTGACAGGGGAATAAATAAAAAAAATCGGTAGCTTTTTTTTACTTGAAGATCTATTGTAAATCTAAAAAATTATTAGTAAGTAGAAATAAAAAAGTAAATTAAATTTTGAAAACCGTAAATCTAATTATTCCGTTTTTTTATTTATGATTTTTGAAGATGTTGACCATGATATTGATAAAATTTCTCTATGGATGCGATATCGAAGTTTCGATCGAATTAGGCAAGATGTATGGACCAGATATTCTTTTTCGTGATTTTGTTGTTGGTCCCATAAATAATGTTGCTTCATATGATGGCATGATGCCCTAACATATAATTTCGCCATTCCTTAGTCGCTTTTGTTTCATTAATTACACATTTCCATTCATTACGTACGTAACATTACTCTGTCAGTTAATAAAAAATGTATCAATTTGAAATACACATAAACATACACAAATAAATACACGTTGAAATAGGAATGTTTTTTAAAACAGGACTCTTTTGTTCACTTAAACTTCAACTTTGTTAGAAATGGCCGTCATAGTTTAACAGCCATTGCTGCCAATGTCTAAGTTGACAAGAGCACTGATTTACAAGTTATAGTCTCCTTTGTGTGACTGTGGACTTCAGGAGGGTTCAACAGACCATATCCTTCTCAATTGCCCAAACCGCAGAGTTTCTTTGTATACCATCCTCCCATTTGTACAACATTCCTAAGCTTATTAACACTAAAACCTTGCCGTATAAGTCTTCTAATAACCATAAGCTTTTGTCCCTTCTATGTCATTATATCCGCTCGAACAACATTAAACTCTCTTTTGTTCACTAAAATAATTCAATCAAAATTTGGTAACAATTGTGACTATTCAATTAACGAAATGTGGGTCTTATCTATATTCGAATTTAAACCACACTATATAAGGGTGAAAGTTGTAAATCACAAAACCGTTGTCAATGCGGAGTGCGCATACGTTATCAACTTATTGTTTTTCAAATTTGAATTGCATACGCAAGCATTTAAGGATCTAAATCACACATGTTTAATAGTAGTTTCGTGTCTACAGGCAAATAAATTCGTTATATTGAAATATGAAGAAAGTCAATGTTATGTTAAGCAAATACAGATGAGGTGAGCTGTAAATAAGTATGAAAATTGTTTGGTATAGGAAGAACTCATTGTGAAATTGACTCGGTTGAAAGCGATAGCAGAAACATAACTGCACACAAAATTTTACAAATTATATACAAGCAGACCTTAAGACAATAAGAACAGTAACTTATTTTAGTTTTGATAAGATCTTTGTATTTTTTCTTATGTACAATAGTGAAATGGTATAAAATCACACATGAAATGGGGCGCCTTCTTTTGCACAGTGCACATGCGTGGCATATGTTTGCAAAGTGCTGACTTTCCCGCATAGTCCATTTCTATCGGTATTTATTCTTTGGCTATCTCTGCCTCTCCCCAGTCGTGTTTCTCGGATGCAGTATCGACCGCGCGCTGCGGATGGGCTTGCAGGTGGACCGAGCAGTCAACCAGTCGAGAATAGCCCGCGCTTTGCTGTGGCTGGTACTAGCGTCCGGACTTCCTACACGGACGAAATTGGGGATTTACAAGACGTATGTCCGGTCACGCCTCACTTACGCCGCCCCCGGATGGTACGCGCTAACCTCCCAGGCCCAGCGGAAACGCCTGCAAGCACAGCAAAACATATCCCTACGGGTCATCACGGGAGCCGGTCGCTACGTCCGTAACGACGTGATCGCGTGATCGTGACTTGCGGAGAGACGCTGGACGTGAACTCCCTACTCTATTAGGGAACCACTCTTAGTACATATCAGTTTAATTCTGAAAGGGGATATGCCGTGATTGTTGTTGTTTGTTGGCTAAAAATATATGTCCATACCGCCTCGTTTTTGCAATTTATTTCTCTTTAGTTATTATATAAAGTATACGTCTTTAGTTTTTATCATATATTGGATAACTAACTCTGTAGTCCGCTTAATCAAGATCGAAAAAGCTTCACAAATGTCAATGTCTGTGTTTGACAGTTTTGATGTGAAATAATTGTGGACACGTATTTGATTTAGTGATATTCGCACATACCTAGTAAATGAATAAACTTTATGACATTTGCGCTTAACAATACTTGTGTTAATTAATTAATATTTGGTTTTCAGTTTTCCCAAAATTTTGTGACTTTAACCAGGTAAATATAAGTAAAATCTTTATCGGATATCATTCATCTTATTTACAGTGAAAAAACATGTATAAATAATTTCAATTTAATCATATTAGTTTGGAAATAGTACTGATATATTGGTTACTATGCGACAATCAATAACACCTGTAACATGTAAAGGAGCTTCCAAAAATATCAACCTTGTTTATTATTATAACCACAATACAATATTTGTATTTTTGTGACTGGTGACAAAATTTTCTTTACAATCTCTGCTGCTTTAAAACCAAATTAAAGAATAACACAACCTTAAAAATACTATAAAAACATATATTACTCAAATGAAATATTGTTTAAATTAACCATAACCAATCACAACTGTATGACATGAACAATAGTGAATCAATAAATATAATTATGGTACATATGTTACATATCACAAACAACTTATGTATCTTTAAGTGCAAGTGTCACTCCAGTACAACTAGTTCAAACGGAATGACAGACTTCCTCTTTGTCAATGCCTCCTTGCTGAGAATCGTGACATTTTCAGTGTTCCTTCATCTCTTTTGTATGGTACTCACATTATAGAGGACCTCTGACAGCCTCTCTACTCTAACCTGACCCTATTGGAGCACATCCTCAGGTGATTTTTGACCCCATTTGACAAGGTATAATCAGCTGTTCCAGTCTAGATTAATACTTAACATGATTAAAGAATCTTGGAGTTCTTTCTCGGTAGATGGCTGGGAGCTGCTTCATGGGAACAATGTATAGATATTACTGTCATATAATTACCACCCTGCACTTGCGAAAGTCTAGTTATTTTGAAATCATTGACTTGGCACAGTTCTATTTATAGGTATGTTGAAACTTACTTGTGGTAGTATACCTCATACTTTATTAACAGTATTAATTTGTGTTTCAAACAAATGTTAGAGGTCCCTCCAATGGTATTATGTTTTATTTTATCATATTGACTGCCTTGTGACCTAGTAGTAGGTAAGCATGTTTAACCACAGTTGTGATGTCCAAGTTTCGAGCCACAGGTCAGACCAAAGCATTGTTGGTATTTGGTTGGAGGTGCCTCAGAGAGCATGTTAAGCCGGTGGCTTCCTGAGTCTGGTTTCTCTATGGTTATCCCATAGGAATAGGAGCATGAAGGAACATTAAAATTACTTGTGCACAGTTGCCTGTCGTGCACAGTTGGCTAGTCTCTGGCAACGAGCTTTTGGCAAATGAGAAATCGGAGCCTTTTTACGACTACGTACCCCCATGAACATCCACATAATTACTACGCCGATGTGTTGCCCTGCTCCCGGCCCCAATGGGCAACTGGCTACTCACAAACCACACAAAATGCGTTACTGAAGATGTCACTTTCCAGTGGTATCATGCAAGCGAGAGGTGCCTCCCCGGTCGTGCCGGCCCAATTCCGTTGCGTAGGAGGATTTAGTGTCATGTACTATGCATGGCACTACTCGTCCTATCCAGCATGGCATGACCCCTACCTAAATTTTAAATAATCATATGTATTGAAATAATCCCCTTCTGTTTGTTGATTAAGAAACATCTTTATACATTTTCGTTATATTACTAGCTTTTGACTGTGACTTCACTCACAGAAAAAGACATACTTGGAGAACAATTAGCGACCGACAATAGGGTTTCCATGAGGGCGATCGGCTGGCAATCTATTGACCTACTTAACGCACCGGTGGGCGGATGCAGTTGAGACCAAAAGAGAGGCACTGGCCGTTAGTCTTGATATAGCGAAGGCTTTTGATCGGATATGACATAAAGCGCTCCTTTCAGAGCTTCCAACTTACGGACTGGGTGGGAAACTATGCGACTGGATCACTAGTTTTTTTTGACAGATCGCAGCATCAGGGTCGTTGTCGACGGTGCATGCTCGGCCCTTAAATCTGTCAATGCTGGTGTTCCACAAGGGTGTGTTCTGTCTCCCACGCTGTTTCTTCTGCATATCAAAGATCTGCTACAAACCAGCAGCATTCATTGTTATGCGGATGATAGTACTGGTGATGCACAAGCTGGGTGTGCTCAATAGGCAGAAGCAGTACTTCACGCCACATCATCGGCTGCAATTATACAGGGTGCAGGTCCGACCGCATATGGAGTTCTGCTCTCACCTTTGGGCTGGTACCTCCAACTATCAACTCGCCCCATTTGACACGAATCGTTGACAACCAGGTTGTTTCCGTGCATTTTGATCCTTTGGCATTACGAAGAGATGTTGGCTCGCCCTGCATCTTCTACCGCATCTACAACGTGGAGTGTTCCTACGAGTTGTTCTGATAATTACAAGAAGCGGAACTGCACTTTCGGACATCACGGCAGAACTCGTCACCACCTTAAGGTTCCACCGTCACCACCTTAAGGTCCCAAAGTCTACAACTGTGTGTTTCAAGCGCATGTGTCATTTCTTAACGCGCATAACATCGATGCGGAACCAGCTTCCCCCGTCGATATTTACGAACCGATACGACATGGGGTTCTTCAAAAAATGAGCTTACTCCCATTTTAGGGACGGCAACGCGTCTGCATAACCTCGTGCCATGCGAATGTCTATGGTATATGTTTCCGTTCCGTTATCCTATAATAAAATGTTAATAGCTATTATCAGGATACAAATATGTTGTTCAAGATTGTAATTTACTTCGTTATTTTTTCCATGATTGAATAAAAACATTCAAATATCCTTCAAACTTTGACACATATAACATTAGTGTGATTTACTGTACATTTAAATAGTGTTGGCCCATACTGTAGTTTAGTCAATTATTTATTCCCAATAATATACATTGATCATGTTTATTTGCAGAAAAATGGCAGGTGTGGAGCAGCCATGTTATACCCTGATCAATTTCCCCACAGACTCCGAGCCTCACAATGAGATGCAACTGAAACATGACTTGGGTATGCACACTTTTTTTACATTTAATTAGAGAATTGCCCCGGATACTACTGTAAGTAACAATACATACAATAACCTTAACAAATTATATATTTGTTCTTAACTTTTCTGGGAAATGCTCTTGCATTGAGTGAAAACCTCGCATTGAATGAAAACCTCGGAAATACATTCTGTGGATTTTGATAAAATCTTTTACAACAAACAGACATGAACACATTGATATACTCTGTAAATATCTTATATTCTGTTCTGCTTAGTTAACACTGTAATAAAAATGACTAAAATGTATCCTTTATGTTCTCAGAGAAGGGTGACACAAAGAAAAAGATTGAAGCACTCAAGAAAACAATTGGTATAATTCTTGCGGGTGAAAAGATTCCTGGCCTCCTCATGATTATTATTAGATTTGTTCTGCCACTCCAGGATCACACAATTAAGAAGTTGCTCTTAATCTTCTGGGAAATTGTACCAAAAACAACTCCGGATGGCAAGCTTTTGCAGGAGATGATTCTGGTCTGCGATGCTTACAGAAAGGTTGGTGATATGACGCTTGACTTTTGCTCCGACAATTATTATATTTTTTCAAAAGGCAAAGAATCTTTAAACATTAACATTGCTAGCTGCAGCTCTCTGTGCCAGCCTGTGTTAGTGATTATAGCTTTATTGCATCACCGGCTTATTGTTCCTCTGAATATTTGACACACTGTCTGCCTCTAAATATATCTTGCACACTTTTTGCAGGTTACAATTTGTTGTTGTATGGTATTGTAATTTAGGTTATAGATTTTGAGTGAGAAATAAATCTTCTTAATGGTTAATAAGATCTATGTTAACTAAAATGTAAATTCACAGTAGATATAGGTAGTATCCTTTAGGATATTTAATCAAATCAGTAGGTAATAGAATGAAAATAGAGCATTTATTGTTATCCCTGAATGTTGATTGCCCGTTTTTATTGATGAAGGTTGAATTCCAGGAAAAAAGTTATAAGAACTTTTGACTATATTATCCATCCCATAATAAAATCTATCCCAACACAATCATACAATATTACGAGATAAAAACTTTGATGTTATTCTAGATTTTAAATGTAATTGTGCCAAATTTCAGTCAAATCCATTCAGTCGCCTTTTTTACCGCGAAAGAGATCTTTAGTATTTGTAACATTAGTATAGTCTTAGTAGTATTTGTAACATTAGTATAGTCTTAGTAGTATTTGTAACATTGGTATAGTCTTAGTAGCATTTATATAGTATAGTATTAGTATAGTCTTATTATATTAGCATTTGTAACATTAGTATAGTCTTAGTAGTATTTGAAACATTAGTATAGTCTTAGTAGCATTTGTAACATTAGTATAGTCTTAGTAGCATTTGTAACATTAGTATAGTCTTAGTAGTATTTGTAACATTAGTATAGTCTTAGTAGTATTTGTAACATTAGTATAGTCTTAGTAGCATTTGTAACATTAGTATAGTCTTAGTAGCATTTGTAACATTAGTATAGTCTTAGTAGTATTTGTAACATTAGTACATATAGTCTTAATAGTATTTGTAACATTAGTACAATCTAAGTAGTATTTTCATTTCTTCAATAGGATCTGCAACACCCAAATGAATACATCCGTGGATCGACGCTCAGATTTCTTTGTAAACTGAAAGAGCCTGAACTGCTGGAGCCCCTGATGCCAGCGATTCGTGCGTGCCTCGAGCACCGTCACTCATACGTTAGACGAAATGCTGTTCTTGCCATCTTCACAATATACCGGTAAGATATTTCATCACTTCTGCTTGTATACAAGGAATTTTTTGTTCCATGACTACTGAAACCTTTATGGCCTATTCCTTGCAGCGGGCCATCGTGAATCTGATCAATCGTATTGAATGCATCAGTATCGTCTCTTCAAAAGAAGAGATCAAACGTCTATTACCTTTCCGACCTGCACTGTCTAAAAGGAGCCAACCTTTAGATATTGGAGGTGAACTACAAGTCAATATGATTTCATTGAACACGTCTCCGCTCGTGTCGGACTGCCGTCCAACCGGAACAAGCATATGTAGAAATAGAGACTTAATTATTATATCACATATGCCCCTTGCAGTATTTTTTTCTTAAGTATGTCAGCAGTTTGTTCATTTTTTACAGCAACTTTGAGTTCCTAATACCGGACGCTCCTGAGTTGATCGGCACACTCCTGGAAGGGGAGCAGGACATGTCTTGCAAGAGAAATGCGTTCCTGATGCTCCTGCACGCAGACCAGGAGCGAGCCCTGTCCTACCTCTCCTCTAGGCTGGACAATGTGCACGCATTTGGAGACATACTCCAGCTGGTTATTGTGGAATTGATATATAAGGTAAGCCCTAATTATTGTCTGACAAGCTGTTATCCGTCACTTTCAAAGTCTTAGTGGACGAATTTCTTGATATCAGTTTATTTGTGCTATAATAATGTACTGCAAACGTACCTGCAACCAGGTGCTTTCGACGTTCTAATATGTAGATGTCATGAGGTCTCCAGAAGCATTTCAGTAGTTTATGCCCACCAGTGGGCTACATTATGTGCTGGCCTTTCTCCCCAGGTGTGCCACGCGAACCCGTCGGAGCGCTCGCGCTTCATCCGCACCGTCTACGGGCTGCTAAACGCGCCCAGCGCCGCCGTGCGCTATGAGGCGGCCGGCACGCTCGTCACGCTGTCCAATGCGCCCGCCGCCATTAAGGTGCGTTCAGTGATAACTGCAGATATAATTTTTGTCTTTGATTGGGTGTTGAATTTTGACGTATAGTACATGATATAGTTTTATCTATTATCATGACAAGAAATAACTTATATGAACTGTAAATGTATTCCACCGTCACATTTTCCTTGTATTGGCTTCTGTGGTGAGTGAGTGACAATATTTATTATACGCTAAACTCTAGTAATACATCAGGCGGCAGCGGCGTGCTACATCGACCTGACCGTGAAGGAGAGCGACAACAACGTGAAGCTGATAGTGGTGGGGCGTCTGCGGGCGCTGCGAGCCGAAGCGGGCGAGGGCGCCGCACGCGCGCTTCCGGCGCTTGCCATGGACGTGCTACGCGTACTGGCCGCATCCGACCTGGACGTACGCCGCCACACGCTGCAGCTGGGTGAGTTACGTGTGTGTGTGCGTGTACGTGTACGCAAGTGATGATGATACAAGTGATAAGATACGCATGAGTACACGTGCGGATACGTTACAGATCTGTACGCGTGTGTGTTACATGAAGAGCCTTGCGTGATTTCACTGTATGTGTACAGCGCTGGAGCTGGTCGGCAGCCGGCACGCGGAGGAACTGGTGAGCGTGCTGCGCAAGGAGGCGGCGCGCTCGGCGCAGGGTGAGCAGGACGGGGCCGCCGCCTACCGCCAGCTGCTGGTGCGCGCCATGCACCGTGCCGCGCTGAAGGTACCGCGTCTGTTGTGTTTATGTGCACTGTTGTTATCTGTAACATTATACACTCTGAATAAAGATTACAGCTGCCAATATCCAATAACCATCGGAATTCGATCTTAAATATAAAACCCTAAAAACTTTTTATACAAAAATAATTAAAAACAAAAATTGTCATTGCGTTTGATAGTTTACACTTTCCTTATAACGTGTCTAGAGCAGGCGCATGCAAGTGTGCGTGCTGCAGTGTGTTCAGTTTAGTTAGTTCCAGTTCTGTGTCATGGGCACGTCATTAGAGCCCAGGTGCGCGTATCGGCATTTCACCTCGTGTGTACATATTTCTTGCCTACCACTTATCTTGTGTGCGTCAGTTCCCCGAGGTGGGCGGCAGCGTGGCGCCGGCGCTACTGGAGATGCTGGGCGACGGGAGTGAGCCGGCCGCGCAGGACGTGATGCTGTTTGTGCGTAACGCGCTGCACTCCTTCCCCGACCTCAGAGACAAGATCTACCAGGTAATGTATAGCACCAGAGGAAATGCGTCGATTACGGACCTCAACGCTTTATCCGCACTTAAAGTTGGTTGTCATAGACTAGCTTATGTAGATCTACGAACTGGGTGATGTTTTCAGAAATTGTTGGAGAGCATAAGTTGCATCCGCGTGGGGAAGGTGGCACGCGCGGCGCTGTGGCTCGTGGCGGAGTTCGCGGAGAGTGAACAAGATGTCGTCGCGGCGCTCGACGCGCTGGACGCTGCCGCGCCTGAACGGCAGGCGCCCAAGGTAACGCGCACACAGCTTTCGGAGGGCGAGCAGGATGTCGCCGCGGTGCACAGCGCTGGGCGAGCTCGAGATAAATGTATGGTGGATTTCCGAGGTTAGCGGCGTCATAATAAAACAGCCGCAATACAGTGAAGAACGTGGACTATGCAAATTACGTGTCAATCTCCGCTATGTAGGAAACTGTGGCATTATGTTTACGTAGTAATATATGTATCGCCGAAGCCGTTGTACTAAGGCATGAGCTTAACACCTTTAAGTGTCCACAGGAGGAGGAGTCCGGGTCGGGGGCGGTGCCCAAGGCCAAGGACGAGGCGCCGCGCCAGCTGGTGACGAGCGACGGCACGTACGCCTCGCAGTCCGCCTTCAACCTGCCCACGTGAGTGATGCACACGCAGTATCTAAGACACGATAGTGCCATCGATTACCTAAACGACTCTTCAGAAATGATTAAAGGGCGATGAGGACATGTTGTAGAAGTGTTTGTGATGATTCTACGACAACCATTGTACCTGGCCGAGTTACAAAAGCATATCAACAGGGAACGGGATCGTCTGGTAGTAAATTAGCGGGATGACAGTGATTGCGACAGTTCAGACGGTCAAAACTATCCAAATTAAATTCATTGTTCAAGTTCAACAATTACTAATTATTCAAATGTACACTGTGCCTGGTGAGGAAAATATAAAATTTTGACATTACTTTGACGTTATCGGGTAGGTACAAAATGTTATTTCACTTTATTAAAATACTTTACGATAATCTGTATTTATTTAACCTGTATTTAGCACATTTTCTTTAAAAAAATCTTAGAAATGATTTCAATATTGACACAACCAATAAATCATTAATCAATAATGCATCATCGATAATCTGTGAAGGTTGCGATGCGCGACCCTACAAACGGGTAGTAAAAGGGACGGTTTCGGCCCAGTGATTTCAGGTCTCTCTGAACCTTGTTTTGGATGATTACTATAATGGTACTGTTACACTTAAAACTGCTTGTGCTGCGCTTTCTGAGCTGCAGCCAAGTGAAGTCACAATTGTACGGTGAATGTAACGTATACTACTCTGCCACCAATTACATCAGGAGCGGTTTGATTTGTTGCGTAGGCAAACAGAGTACAAGTACGAAATTAGAAATGTACATCTGCCATCATATATGTACATCTGCCGTCGATGACGCATCGGCGCTCTTAAAACCTCGTAGTGGTGCGCCAACATCCTATAGTTTGCTTAGTTTATTACATTGTACGAGAGGCAGATTCACGAATTTTGCAAGATCTACAATCTATCTCAGATCTACAACAGAGAAAGAGGGCGGCGGCCTTGGCGAGGCGCTACGCTCCGGCGAGAGCTTCACTGCGGCGTGCGCGTGCTCGGCGCTGGCCAAGCTGGCGCTGCGGGCGGCGCCGGCGCAGCGCAACCGCGCGCTGCTGCTGGCCGCCAGACTGTTGGCATACCATCAGCAGGCCGGTAAGTAGTGCGAGCTCACTGCGGCGTGCGCGTGCTCGGCGCTCGCCAAGCTGGCGCTGCTGCGGTCTCTTTTATGTAACAACTGCTGTTCATGTGCGTCAATGGCGAGCAAGTACCAGCTGCATATAACACTTGGGTGTAGGACAAGGGGACCTCCGGACTCCATATATTAATCCTAGTGCTCAGTTGAGGGTACGTTTCCTCAGGAGCGTCGCCTGCCGGCGGCGCCGGGCTCACTGCGGATGACCTGGAGCACGGTGCGGCGTGCCTGCTGGCGGGCTCGCAGCGACCGCCCGTGGCGAGTGAAGCCCTGCGGCAGGGCTCCAGGGCCGCGCTCGGGGCTCTGCTGGCCCTGCCGGACAGGGCCGCGCCACCGCTGCTGCCGGACCTAGAGGTGAGCACATTGCGTCGATGACGACATATCCTGTGTTGCTGCTGACTGCACCTAGATACTGTTCACGTAGAGTCGCTTAGAAAATGTAACAACTTTTGTCTTTCAATAACACCGTAGCCGCATTCAAAAGGTTACTCATATACGCCTATAAAAATCCATATTTGATAAATTGGGGTTTTTATACAACCGAATTTAATTTATATTTTTTAAACCAATCGTTACATGTTAAGCCAGTCTCTTATTCCCCGATTTTTAATACTTTTGATAGTATACTTTATTTCATCTTAAGCTCACCTCCCTCGACGGTCGTGTCAGGACCTAGTGGCTACTGAAGAGCCAGTATACACGACACTGTCGCTGACGAACTAGGGAAGTAGCCCTTACTGCCGCCACTTGACATAGATAAGTAACTGTGCAGATAAGTAAACAGAAGGATACATAAATGCCATAATTTTATGGTTGTTTATCTAGCAATAATATGCTATTACCAAGAATATACGAGGGTTGATTGAAAAGTACTCGGACTAACACAGATTCATTCAATTCCAAAAATCAAATCTACCCACATTATTTATTTCAGTGCAGACTAGTTCATTTTGTGAATTCGAAACGTGTGCCATAATTAGGTGTGATTTTATGATTTAACAAAGCAACCGGTCACAGTTTACAGTGCAAATGGAGTAAATCGAGTAATGTGCCGTCATTAAGTACCTCCATAGGAAGGGGCTATCACCGAGAGCCATCCATGATGATATATATGGTCATTACTTTATGAGATTGTGCTCTCTTTTATTAATCCGTCAAAAAATGGATAGCAGAATTCAAGCGTGGTAGTGAGAGAGAGAGAGAGAGAGAGAGAGAGAGTGAGAGAGAGAGAGTGAAAGATGAACCCCGCTGGCAGGCCTTTTTTTTTGGTGACG
>JAFELO010000143.1:105542-121761 GCA_017140195.1 Eumaeus atala
GCCCAGCGCACTCGCCGCCTTCACGACGTTCGGTCCCACCATAGCGAAGTGTGGGCCGAAGGTCCATCCTCCGTCAAGGATGAGCCCCAGATATTTTATGTGGGGGCTCAACCTGACCCTCTCCTCTCCGATCTGCAGAGCGGCCCCCGGTGGGGGTCCCTTGCGGCCGGTCCCGCGGAGGAGAAGGGCTTCGGTCTTGTCTAGTCTGACCCGAAGCCCTAACCTCTCTATGCGGCTGATCACGAGGTTACCGCCGACCTCGGCCAGCCGCGCCGCCTTCTTCTAGCTGAGGTGGACTCTTCGCGGGCGGCATGGCCGCTCTGCACACCGCAAGTGAAGGCGTCGCAGAGCCGACCAGCCGCCTCGTCCACCCCCAACTCTGACAGCGGCGGGAGGCTCCAACGGCCGACGATGGCGGCCTCCTCTGCCAGCTCCCGGTTGAGCCTAGTGCCCAACGCGGAAACCGGCTCTTCCCCCTAGACGACGACGACGACATTGACGTCGGACGAACGGAAGTCGGAGACACCCCGAACCTTATGTAGCAGTGGTCCGAGAGTGTCTCCACCTCCGTCTCCACCCTCCACCCCTGCACTCTGCGTGCAATGGCCGGCGTGGCGAAAGTGACGTCCACCACGGAACCTCCCGACCATCGCACGCACGTCTGGACTGTCCCCGTATTGAGGAGGTACAGTCCGGCAGCTAACGCCCACTTCTCCACCTCCCTTCCTTTCGGGTTCGTGACCGGGTTACCCCATGCCGTGGACTTGGCATTGAGGTCCCCGCTCTAGCTAGCGCTCCCCTCCAGCTGTTCGTGGCCACGTACTGGACACGTGCCCCATCCCCAGGCAGCGGTAACAGTGCCTGGGACATGCCGCCAAAAGGTATATATTCACGCGGCTCCACCCGACCGCTATGCTCCCAGCCTGCAGTAGTTTATTTGCTACCGTCGCCGGGAGCTCGATATGGGCTGTACCCGAGCCGAACTGCCCCGTGCGAAGATTCCGCACGACAACCTGGCCCGGGTTACAGCCCCCTCCTTTGGCCACCGCGGTTGGCTCTGGCAGGCCTTTGACGTCCACTACTGACGAATATATTAAAAAAGTACTTGATTTGATTATGAGCGACCGCAGATTAAAAACTAGAGAGATAGCCGAGATCAGAGGCATCTCTTATGAACGAACTCTGTGTGTGTGGAAACCTAAGTTGTCAATCCCCGCGGCCAAAGCAGTCGCGGAACTCATCTCGCAGACACCTGACTGCGAGGTGAGTTCCGCAACTGCTTTTAGTTGAACAAAGAAGGATGCGATTAACTATTTTTTGAATTGGTTTGTTACAACGGTCGAAACGTGAGTTAATTACTGTACGCCTGATACAAAACAACAATCAAGATTGGAGAGGATCTGATTCCCCACGCCCTAGAAAGGCTAAGGCGATTTTATCGGCAAATAAGGTAATGGCTTCACTATTCTTGCCCTCGGAGGGCTATGATTGGTTAACTTGAAAGGGTCAAACCATAAACTCTGCTTACTATTGACTCATGCTACGTCGTTTACGAGAGGAAATTAAAGAAAACCGTCCAGGAATGCTCGGAAGAAAAGTCCTGTTTCATCAAGATAACGTCTGTCCACACGTCTGTGTGGACAGGGGCGTTATCTTGATGTTTTTTTTTTATCTCGATGAATCAAAGGCTGAAATCCACAATTGTGATTTTGAACTATTACTGCATCCGCCTTGTTCCTCTGATCTGGCACTGTTAAATTTCTTTTTGTTCCCTAACCTAAAAAAGTACTTGGGAGGTCAAAGGTTTTCGATAAACGACGAGGTCGAAACAACAATAGACGTAAATTTTACTGGAAGGAAGAATTTCTTTTTCATTGGTCTAAATGCTTTAAACGGGATATGGTAAAAGTACGTCCAACTTCATGGTGATCATGTAGAAAAATATAACTAACTTAGTACGTGTGTTGTGACCCGAAAATATAACTAATTCAGTACGTGTATTGTGACCCGAAAATATAACTAACTTAGTACCTGTATTGTGACCCGAAAATATAACTAATTTAGTACGTGTGTTGTGACCCGAAAATATAACTAATTCAGTACGTGTACTGTGACTCGAAAATATAACTAATTCAGGTCCGGTCACAATATCTGTACACCAGGCGTCGATGACGTCGAATCGTCGCTCTGCTGTACTGCTGACGACACCACAGGTCGTGAGAAGGGGGGAGGCGAATCGCATTGTGATCTAGTTGTTGATACTGCTCCGGGTGGGAGTAGGCTGCAATAAACTTGTAGCTTTCCAAACATTAATATAATATATGCACGTTTTTGTACATTCAGCAAGAGAGCGAGACTAAGAAGACAGAGCACGTGGTGGAGGTCGAGAGGGGCATCAACTTCGCGCAGCTGGCGGGAGTGGCGGCCTCTGCGCAGCACGACATGTTCGAGCTGGCGCTCAGCAAGGCCGTACAAGGTAGGACCGGGGTAGTGCCGACGTGAAGGGGCGACGCATCTGCATAACATATATACAGATGTTTATGGACGTCGGTAGTTATAAAACAGTCCGACTACTCGTTTGCCTCTAGTATACTACAAAAAAAAAATCTAGCATACCGCTCACGAATTTTCTCGCGACATGTAAATTAGGCGGTCTCTGTATGACGATAGTAAGTTCAAATAAAAAAATGTGTATGTTGAGTGTTGTGTGGTGTGCACATATGTGGCTGCTTATAATGATGACCGGTTGTTTTTCCTTTAATTGTGTTGTAATTAAGGAGTTGTCTACTTTGTTTGTCCTCAGGTCGCACCAGCGCCGGCGAGGAGCGCGGTAAACTGTCACGTGTGACGCAGCTCACGGGCTTTTCCGACCCCGTGTACGCCGAGGCGATAGTCGCCGTCAACCAGTACGACATCGTGCTAGACGTGCTCGTGGTCAACCAGACTGGTGAGTGGCGCTCCTGGTTGGCAGTAACCCGCCCCGGTCAGCAGCTGGGCACCTCGCCCGTGCTCGTGCTACCGTGCTGTAGTGGCGAACATGTTCAGACGGGAGGCCCCAGGTTCGATTGCCGGCTCGGATCGGAACAATACAGAAAGTGCTATACGGATTTTTGAAATTTTAACAACTGTCCGTAGTTAGGTAGTAGGCTGTTTTACACCCCCGTGCCTCGCACGTTACGCCGTCGGTCATGCGCCCGATTTCCCTCCGGTCGTGTCGCATATCCTTCCCATGGGAATAGGGAGTGCACTTGTGTCTGTGCAAATGTTTGTGTACTATAATAATTTATGTATTTATAATATGTCCCGCGCTGATGGCTGTGCTCAATAGGGATGGCCGCGTTGGCCAATATTCTGCTAGGACCACATTATTATGTAGATGCATTTCCATTCTTTACCTCACAAACCGCATAAATAGTAATTTATACGCCGGTACCATGTAGCAAGACAAGTAGTTCATGCGTCGGGCGCCACTTTTATACATTTTGTACACATAATGTGTACGCTGCTGTACGCGCGGGCGTGTGCGTGCAGACGAGTGCGTGTGTTATTTTACGTGTGTGTGTGTGTGTGTGTGTGTCAGACGACACGCTGCAGAACTGCACGGTGGAGCTGGCCACCCTCGGCGAGCTGCGGCTGGTGGAGAGGCCCGCCGGCGTCGTGCTGGCTCCCAGAGACTTCGCCACCATCCGCGCTCACGTGAAGGTCGCCTCCACCGAGAACGGGATTATATTCGGCAACATCGGTATGTGGCTGCTTTAGTAATAGTTACAGCTTCTCGCAGCGCTTAGGTGCGCTGTCCACGACCTTAGACAGGCAACTGGTACTCTCAGATAGAATATCGACACTCAGATATACACGTACCACACAACAGGGCCTCTACCGAGGGCTCATGTATGGACAAGAACGGTCGATCTATTGATGCGGGAAGCTCAACTGCTGGCTACGGGGCAGCGCTACCCCGGAAACATTTATAGTTTGTTTGTTAGGTTAGATTTTTTTTAACATTAACATTATTAAAATGTATACTTTCCATGCCAAGCCGACGATATGTCGGGGGAGCTTATACGTGGCAATGGTGCTGGCTCGCGGTGCGGCACTCAACTCGCAGTGCTGTGAGATCTCTAATTGGCCATCTTGGCGTTTAGAGGCCAGCGCTCGAATTATGGAGGTTATTTTATATATACATACATGGTAAAATACAATTTAAGGTACAATATAAATTTATTTTACACAATTTACAGTAGTGCCTGAACTTGGGTGCCCTGAAACACTAGCGCCTGCTGGATATACAAACTAGATTAATATATCAATAAGTAACGAAAGTAGTATACAACATTACCTTAATACATTTTCAATTCAGTTTTAACATCAATATAAAGATTTTTATTTAAAAATAACATGGCTAACATTAGATATATTCTACTGTAAAACTAATAATAATTTCTCTGTCTCCTCATAAGTTATTTTTTGCGGACTGTTTCTAAGTCTTATTTCACAAAGTGGTTAAATGAGTATATATTAGACTAGATCTAGATACTAGATCATAAAAATATATAAAACTTGATAGTAAATTTGTATTTAGTGTCCGACTTAATGGAGTAACTATATCTCTCCGTCTTTCACTGCTATATTCTGAGCAGTGGGGTAACGATGAGTGTTGGTCTAACACTACATTCAACATGAACAATTGCGCACAGTTAGAACGCCCTGGTCACTTCTTTACTGATACATTTAAGATGAATAGGGCGGTAAAATCGAAACAACTACTGAAGTGATACGCAAATGGAGGTTACAGAAAAATTTTGTTTACGGATGAGATTTTTTTTTTCACTTTGGTTAAGAATCATTAACTAAAGTATATTATTAAAATGTAAATATGAAAACATAAAGTAAAAATAAAAAGAGGAGCTTAATAAGAGGCCGAGTATGAACTTGTCTAGTGGCGCTATCAGGCGCCTTCATAAGCAAGCGACTTTGTGTACCTTTTTCAGGGCTGTCAGAACCTGTACTATGGCCACTTGGCTTTGTAAAGTGCACGCGTGTTGCGCACTTCGGTTCCGAAGTTTTATGTGGGCATTCACTTATTGAATATCCTTTTTCACCACATGGTTGGTCTCCCGGCAGGACTTCGCTGCATGGCCTTGTCACCATTGTGAAGTCTCGAACAGGGCATGAATACCAATTTACGGAAAGCCTGTCGCGTGATATCAAACCACTACGACCGCCAGCTGGTACTTCAGAAGTAAAGTCGCTGGTTCCGGCATCTTTCTTGGCCGATTTATGTCTTAGTCTACTGGACTTTAAGAATGCTTCGATGTGTAGGTCCTTTAAATTATCTCCTGTTGTTCTGGCTGACTCACATTCACATTAGGACTTCTATTTCTCTCCAATAACCACTACTCTGGGCTTACGTTTACGCGACTCGCCGATAGTCGGTCATGCGTCTGAGATATTTTTAATTACATTGTACAAGTGACTTAGCGTCTTCGTTGGACTTCTGTTTGTCGTTTGGATAAATGGTAACCGAGCTCAAGTTGGTGGACTGAATAAAGAAGATCTAGTTGATATTTTGTGTATTTCTATGCATAACTTCAGTTCAAGTAACTGTTGCGTCACATCGCGTTGGCCTCGCAGAACTCCTACAGAAGATTGAGTATGGCCTTACGTTTAATTGCCTGATATTGAAAGGCCATTTGCGAATTTTCGTGGCCCACGCTCCTGCACAGGGCACTAGCGCAGTTCTTGCTCCATGTTTAGTTTACCTGCTGAAGTAATGGAGCAAATTTCGCTAAGGCACTGTTATATAGCAGACGGCCAGTTCAACAGTTCCGGCGGGCCAATAACTTCAACCGCATCGTCCTGACCGCAGCTGTGACAGGGCTCTGGTGCAGGTCCTTGTGTCGGTGGCGGGTCCGCACTGCCCCACTGCTGTGGCTGAGTGGATCGTCCGTCATTTTACTTGTAATATTTCACGAGGAACAACCGCTTGTTGTCGATACGTCTCTTCTCAATGAAATCAAGAAAGTGTAAGGTGTGAGAGCCATATTGACTTCCTGCACATCGGCCAGTGTACGAGGTGTCCGGGGCGGGGCAGGAGCGCGGCGTGGTGGTACTCAGCGACATACACATCGACATCGTGGACTACATCCAGCCGGCCGCCTGCAGCGACGCCGACTTCCGCCAGATGTGGGCGGAGTTTGAGTGGGAGAACAAGGTGTCGGTCAGCACGCCGCTTACCGACCTGCGCGAGTACTTGGCGCACCTGCTCGCCGGCACCAACATGAGGTGTCTCACACCCGACAAGGTAACTACTCTACCGCGAGGCGAGTTTAAATCCTAGCGAGAATACAATTGCGTCTCAGGAAAAAAGTATCATAAACTTATGTTTGTAGTCCATTTCATACGAAATGAGTGCGTGCGGGCGTACGGTCAAATGTAATGTAGATTTTTTAAAAGTTGTAATACTAGCGCCTCCCGTACACACCAGCTCAAATGAACAGGGCGGGGTCTTTTGCAAGACTTTCCTCTTCTTGCGAAATACATACTTTCGAATGAACTTTTCATGAACCTCCGGATGGTACGAAACCCTCGACACACAAATATGACATTTTCTCATGGAAGTGGAAATACTTAAATAAACAAATTTCAAAAATCACACATCTGTGTTGACAGATTCTAAGTCTTAGGCGGTGGCCCACGTCGTTGATAGTTTTCTTATATTTGCACACAAAACTTATTGTATATGTATAGAGTAATAGTTTCCATTACTATATTCATATCCTTCCTTTGGATGTGTGCCCCCGCCCGAGTATGAGCACAGTGTAACTAGCGCTCCTCGCTTCCAGGCGTTGTCCGGGCAGTGCGGCTTCATGGCGGCCAACCTGTACGCGCGCAGCATCTTCGGCGAGGACGCGCTCGCCAACCTGTCCATCGAGCTGCCCCTTAACCGGCCCGGCGCGCCCGTCGTCGGACATGTGCGCATCCGCGCCAAGAGCCAGGTGCGTACCGCACGCATAGATATGCGAACTCCCACATATGTACTCACACAAATATAGCATGCGAAAGTGCGTAAGTATTTTTATAGCTTCTTACTGTTTAGGAGCTCAAGCTGTATGGGAAGTATAGGTCAGAAACATTAAACAGAATCGTATCGACTCCAAATGTTTTTTTATTACAGATGGCTATGAAACTCTGTGTCGTTTGATTGTAGTAGGTATCTAAAAGTCGAACTGTCCTAGCAAGTGCAGTGTGTTCAAGTTATAATTATATACGCGAACATTTGAGAAACATGTACGGGACCGTAGTGCTCCCAAGCTCGACGTCAACCAGATACGGTACAACCACAAAATAGAATAACCTGATACAATTTTCCAAACTTTGTAGTGTAAAATTTCATGACTTCTGTATGGTGCAAGCCCTACATACGCGTCCGCTATTTAGGTCATTCGTCACTAAGTGGCGCCCGTTCTACCTAAAGTATCGGCTATACACAGTATAACTGAGGTCGGAGGTCAAACATCGCTAGTTCAGCGCCGACACTACGAGCTGTTTGCATATCCCGTGGCGGCTCTTAACGGCTGCTGCAGCTGCTCGCTTGCCTCTCAACAGTGTAACGTTCCGTGCAGGGCATGGCGCTGAGCCTCGGCGACAAGATCAACATGATGCACAAGACTCCCCCGCAGAAGACGCCGCAGGCCACCGCCGCCTGAGGACCGCTCCACGCCGTGCAGTACGGTATAGTACGGTACGGCACAGTACAGTAGAACAGCTGCGCGTGACATACAGACAGTATAAAGCAGTAAATTGAAGCCTGCAACTGCTGGTCCCACAAAGCTCTTTAGCAGATATCTAATCCCCACAAGAGAATAGTGTATTGTAATAAATGTCGTATGCCACGCGGGTAGTTGAATAATTAATTGTAAAGAACCTATTCGTATCGCCTAGCTTTAAGGTTAAGCTATCAGTATAATATAATTGAATATACGCTGCTACTTGTCACTTACTAAACGTGTCTTTATTACACCCGATATGTCTGGATAACGAGCAGTAGCAGTGGAACAGTACTCGCGACGTGGCGACTCGCGCACAGCAGGCTCGCGCACAGGGGGCTCGGACTCATCACACACTTTGTTAAGTCAAGGCGTCAAGGGCGCATCGTCATCAATCCTCTGATGAATACATTATTGAAAAGGAAGAGAAGATCCGCTGAGTTTATTTCGCCGGTTCCGCTTTGGTCGCTTTTGGTCGCTTTGGTCAGGTCCTAGGTGTGGGGACCGGGAGATTTATCGCTGACGTCCAAAGAACAGTTGTCTTGAATATTTTGTCTTAAGGCATCTTCATAGCCGCGGGTTGTGCTGTTCACAGGCGCCAGGCCAGTGCCAGTCTCCAGAAGACACCCGCTGAGCGTGCTCATTACTGTGCGTATGCGTCACAGCGCTTAACTGACACGTATATTGGCGTGACAATGAAATTGAATCGATTATTTTGTAATATTGTGTTACCATTTTGAATCTATGAAGTCTTATTTGGGTAATTGTCCGAGACTCCCGGCTGCAACAAGGAACGATTATATAAAGGACCGTCCAGGTCCTAATAATATAACTTATATATAATTGTTCCTCTAATCCTCAACTATTGAAGTTGAGGATTATACTGGTATGACCTTTTATATGATAGGTTAATTCGTCACACGAATATGTAGTTTCCGGGCAAAAATAAAAAAATAATTATTATTTGGAAATGGCAGATAGCGTCCGCCATCCCAAATATATTCATCCTCAACATCGCCAAAGGTAAAAAGAGTGACATTTCTTCAACATAGAGAACATTAAGCCTTACAGTCAAAGATGACAGATAAACTTTTTTTATAAAATATTTAAGTGGCAAAACATAATTGCCACAATTGAAACTGTTCACAAAGAAGGACGTGGAATTTAAATAACCGATCGATGTTAGGTTTTTAGGGCTTATAAATAAATCAATATCTCAATCATCAATTTGATGTTAATCAAAGTGTCAAACTCGGGCGTTCCTTTCGACGCATCTGACATATTTAAAACATTTCTTTTTAATATACATATTTACTTGATTTTATGCAGATAATGTTAATGATAATGATACTTTTGTAATATACAATTCATTTTCAATTGGGAAATGTTATACATGACTCGGAAACTAAGTGTCACACATATATCATCTTATAGCGAAAATAGTATGAATGGCGAGGTTCCAGTTCACAAAAAAACAGGGCGCTATGAAATAAATTAGTTTATTGTAATGTCAGAGGTGTTGGCGACATGTCCGTGTCCCGTGTGTAGTTAACAGTAGAAATAATAAAAATAATTTGTAGTAACAAGCAGCGGTTACAAGACACGCCGGCTCCGGCTGGCGCGCGGCTCGCTGGTGCACTCCTTAGTCTGCAACAAAAGGGCCGCTTTACATTGCTGCCTTGGAGCGCATCTATCGCGCATACGTCCACGTGATCACTTGGCACAGCTATCCTGTCGCGTTTCCGGAGGCTACAACCGTTAACTTTACCGGTGGCAGTGAACTTAGTAGGTATGATAGGCCATATCTAGAGTGGCTTTAATCTCTTTTCTGAGAACTCTTATTCTGTAAAAGAGCTTATCCAATAAAGTTTTGAAAGCCAAGGTGAGATCTGTAAGATGACGAGTTAAATAACTTTTAAGTCGCAGATGGTTACATTGTTCTACCCGCATTCTCTGTCCCCCACCTAGTCTACGTCACACATGCATCACTTCATTTGGAGTGTACAATAGGCGAACTGTCAAGCACGTAAACGGGTATTGATAAACAATTTAAACGGTTCAGTTATGAACTAGCCGTCCCATAATTATTTTAAAGTGTTGCATCATCACATGCCCTAAGACCTATTGATTCAACTTGATTTTAGTCGAACTCGACTCGCCGCTAATACCCAACACCGTTTCTTCTCTCTAGGACAGAAAGAGCAACCTTTTAATTGTTGCTCTTACAAAAATCTTCGCAGCCGCGGAATAATCTCTACAATGGTTTCATGTCACATAGAGATCAGAGAGATCAATGTCTGCTAATACGATATATCCCCAGTTTATATAATTTGGTAGCGAAGTTTCGATGGCGGAGATCGCGTCCCACGTCCAGTTGTCATTTATATCAGCCCACTGTCGCCGCAGTGGTGACCACAGCAGAGGTAGATAGTGTAACACTTATTATTTTATATATAACTAGCACTGCCCCACGGTTTCACCTGCGTAACAGGGTAAAATTCCATATTATAAACTTCACCCCCAGACAGGTTGAATTTCTAGAAATCCCTCCTCAGAGGTGACTTAAATCTTAGAAGGGACATCTGTACATTTTGTAATTGTAAAATGCCCCAATTTAAACTCTTACTTATTCCTCCTCTTCCTCCTCCTCCTCTTCTTCCTCCTCTTCCTCTTCCTCTTCCTCCTCCTCCTCTACTTCCTCAACAACTTCCTCCTCCTCTTCGGGTTCAGGCTCGAAGGTTGGTTCCTCGTCTTCGTCGTCCTTCTTCACGTCCTCCTCGCCTTCGGGTGAGTCAGTCTCGCCCTTCTTCTTGCCGGGCCTCTCTCCGAACCATTTGGGCAGTCTTGCTATTTGTTAACATAGAATTAAGTTTAAATATGGTAAATCTTAGTTCAGATCCGTGCTATAAGACATGCTTGGATAGAGGTCATTCATTGATTACGTCGCACGGTAAGGGGTGGGCCAGTGTGATGTTGGATGACAACGCGACCCTAAAATTGTTTTTTTTTAACTTGATTATTTATTTTGATATAAATCGAAAAAATGCTTTATAGAAAAATAATCGCCTTGCCCGTAGCTTTGATCACTAGAAAAAATCAATTAAAGTGTAGGTAGTATAAAATGTTTAAACCTACATAGTATGTTAATTGAAAAATATGTATCTGTTTTTTAACACGCCTATGTGTAACATTTAATTAATTAATTTATACATGTCGCCGTAAAACGTCGGAGCGAACGTATAGCACTCGTTTAAACCCTAGTGGTTTTTTTGTCGCTATTTCGTCTTTGTAAAATTTTGTACTGCATATATCCTTTTATTGATAACAAATAAACAAAAAAATGTGTAAAATTTAAAACTAACGCCTCATTATCTGGATTATTAAATAACGGCTCCATTACAGAATCTGAAAGGCATATCACAAGAATTATTAAATTTGTGTGACGTAATTAATGAAACGGTGCGGTAATATCGATGCAGGCATGCTTTTCAAACTACGAAGGAGACGGTCCAAATTTTATAGGATAATTGTTAAGAAACTAAGGAAATAAATTACACATTTTGATAGTTGAAATACATGAACTCATCTTAATTTATGGACACAAATATTTAATATTTCCATGATAAGCAACACTATCCATGGTACAGTCATACACTTCGACATTCATGACATTTATTAAAGCCCGCCATCTTGAAATAGTTTTTACTTCGCGCATGTAACATAGTTGATTATTATTTTTCTCATTAATAGTGCAACGGTACAAACCCGAATCTGAAATGACGGTCCATTTCATCCTTTATGTTTATAATGATCCAGAAAACTTGCCGCTTATCTATTACATAAAATTGGATTGTCCTATTTACATAAAATTTTGATTGGAATTTATCAAAAGTAAATGCGAAGATAATTGTATAATATAGTATCTTTAAAGAACAGAACTCAATACGATGCATGTTATATACAAATACATGCCGCAGACTCAGTGCCGATGTCGTCCGTACACTCTGTCCGGGAACTACACAAAATGCAAGGAATCACTCAGTCAATCAGAATTTCGGATGCACATCGCTTTAAGTGCTTCAAATTTAACTGCATATTTGTATTGTCATTTGACAGCTCTAATCTTTATTCGTACTAATTGTCCTGCTATTACCTGTTAGTAGCTAAGCTTCTAATTTTTTTCTCTGACTGTCCATTTTTACGACAATATATTCCCATAATTTGTGTTAGCCCCAATGCTTCCCCAAATATGACTTACCCTTCTGCCTGCCACCGAACTGATCGGTTCTCTCTTGCCACACCTTTTCAAGGAAGTCCTTGTTGAGTTTTTCGAGGTCCTATGAGAATGGTTAACACAAGGGTAAATTCAGAGGTAAAAAAGGGTTGCACAATATCAAGTGCATCTTATTAACAGTGTGTCAAATTAATTTGAATTGTATCATAATCATTGTAAGGCAAAAATTAATTTGACTCGATTATATTACAAGGTACATAATTCCATGACACGGAAACAAAACCATGCCTGTTGGTCATGAGGACATGCCATGTAAGGGAATACAATGAGGGAACAAACAGGATGGCCCCAAATCTCCTCTTACTTTTTGTGCGGTTCGTAAACTCCTCCATCCTCTCTTTCCAGATTTTATCCCAAAATTCAGCAGCTAAAGTATCGTAACCCTGTATTTAAAATGTTAATTATAAATGTGATCACTTAAAACTCTTCTCTGTTGCTTATCTACATCGCAAAGATTAATCATCACCAATACTTACACCCTCAAACAGTTTTTTCTTGTCATCATAGGAACGTGTGTCGACGCGTCGCTCGTACTTTGACGCTACTTGGATTTTAGGCTGTGAACAAATATCAAATTCACGATTAGTTTTCCAATAAAATACCTCATTACATTCTTTGCAATAAAGCGAACCATCTCTATACTTACAGGGTGCTTGCCTGTCAGGGCTTCAGGGTCTAGACCCTTTTTGAGAGCCTTATGCCTCAGCTGCTGCTTTTGTCTTTCTTTGAGCTCTTTTAACTGTAATTAAATTATTGGTTTTTAGTATTGTTTTAGTGCTTCTTTTTTATAAAATGTTAATAATTTGATAAATTTACATACGTCGTAGTCTTGTCTCTTCTGCCTTTCCTCAAGATCGTATTTCTCTGTTTCAAGTTTGACAATGCACTCCCAAAGTTCAGTAGCCTTTTGTCTAAGCTTGTCTACGGAGAGACCTTCAATGTTGAGGGGCTTGATACGGATCGACAAAGATATTTTCTTCTCCTCTTCCAACTGTTCCTTGGTCTTGTTGCGCTCAATCTGGGCACTGCTCAAGCCGAACTGTAAAGACATATTTAATAAACTATCTGAAGAGTTTGTAAAACGGAATGTAGCAAAAATTTCAGATGTAATTTACATACGTTTTCGCTCTTTTTCTGGATGGTGAAGTTAGGTCCTGTTTTACTGGAGGCATCTTTCATCGCCTGGAGCATGGCCTGGCGCTTCTTCTCAGCCTCCTCCAGCCGCTGTCTCTTCTCTTCGATGTCGCGCTGTTTCTTCTCTTCAATTTCACGGACCCGCCTCTCCTCTTCTTCCTTCTTCTTCTGGGCAAGGCGTTTCTCTTCCTCAGCGCGAGAGACCTAAACGTAAAGTGTATCTTAATAGTGTAATAGTGAATGATCTTGAATGATATCTTAAGTATCGTTCGTTTCGGACGAGACCTTCCATTTTTTCGGTCCTCTGTTACGGTATTTTGAAAAAAAATATATTGGGACACTACTTTTGGCAGGCCAGTCCGCAAAATATAACTTGTATACGTCGTAGTAGTGTACGTGTTGCTTAACTAACTCACTTTGCGCTTGGCCTGCTTCTCTTTGTATACGTCGTAGTAGTGTACGTGTTGCTTAACTAACTCACTTTACGCTTGGCCTGCTTCTCTTTGTATACGTCGTAGTAGTGTACGTGTTGCTTAACTAACTCACTGCGCTTGGCCTGCTTCTCTTTGTGTACGTCGTAGTAGTGTACGTGTTGCTTAATTAACTCACTTTGCGCTTGGCCTGCTTCTCTTTGAGGCGCTTCAGTTCCTCCTCCTCCTTGGACCTCTGTTTGCGCCATTCGTTGATGTATTCCTTTAACTGTTCATCTAAGTCTGACCTCTTCTGGTCTTGACGCTGCAACAATAATTTATACTTTGATATCAAGATATCAAAATTACAATCATTTTGATCTTTTGAGAAATATTAATATTGATTACCTTGATGAATTCTGGGTCTCCCTCACCCCTGTAATGACAAATCCGACATTAATAATGAAATATATTCACAGCATGTTTGTTAATGTTACCGAGCCGTTGCTACAACGGCCCCAGTACGTACAGCGGTTGTTACGATGATATTAAGTTTGGTTGTCCTTGTGTATTTGTATAGTCCCCGGTGGCTCATCAATTATTTCAATAATTACGTTATAGCGTAGTTAACACTTGTATACTTGTTATTATCGATTAAAGTTTGCTTTGTTCTCTAGTTACAATTACAATTGTTATAACATTTGTCAATAAGCGTGTTCAGTTTCTCCGGTATCATCTGCGTGTTTGATATTTTCAGTGTTTTGTTTTGCGTAAATGAAAAATGATGTAACATATACAGGTAATGGTATACATTTAAACGTTACCATAATATTATTGCATTGTCGGGTGGTTGCCATGCTTTGGATTACATTAAAGTTAACATGCGGTCTGAGATGCGTCGGTTCGACAAGGTCCGCTGACGCCTTGTTTTACTCAAACGGCGTGGGCGCAACACAGAGCTATTATAAAAATAGAATGCTTCTTATAGACCGTGTTCCATTTATCCAGAATGTTGTAGAGTTGGGAACGTTAAAGTTTACAGGAATAGAATTGCACACACTCCGCCACGTTAATGTGAGGATTAAACAGTTAGTGACACCACAGAGAGCGGTGCGACTTACGCGATCGACGGTCTACTCCTAGAAACAGAAAATAACAATCAGCCTCTACTACATTGTATAGAGATATATCATAGACACGACAAAGCATTGAGATTATTATTTGGCGCATACGAAAATAAAAAATGTATGTCAGTAGTGTTCAAAATCCACAAATTTCGTTGCTGTAATCAATTTTATAGTTTCACTCTGTGCAAAATATTAATTTTGAATATGAATTCGAGCATTTGCATATGTCCGTCGGTACATGTAGTGTCTAAAAGCGAAGCGTTTGTCCGAAATGTAATTGTAATGTTAGGACTTACTCTTGTTTGGGTGCGGGTCTTCATTTGCAACAACACGGCAACAGCGGCAATAATGGAAAAAATAAAAACCATTACAAATTTGAACCTTTAATTTGTAATATCGACGACACAAGTGCAGTTCTAATCAAATATAACATAGACTCATTTATGAGACGTTACGTATACTCACGTTTAACCATTTCTTTAGATTAGTCGCGTTACTATTTACGTGTCCAAAAGACTCAACCGCAGTAACGAGTCTTGTTCGTCACAAAGTTAAAGTCTTTTTGTATTAAAAGGGGCGCACAATGTAAGCATAGCACCTATCATTCGTTGAGTCTGAAAAGCAACGAAAGCATTGATAAAGCGTTAGAAAAAGCATCTAATTCTAGACTAAGGTAGCGCAATGAAAGTGCCGGATCAACGGAAAGAGCACACCACTTACTTCCTGTAACAAAAGAGATAAAAGGATTTGGTCAGGGTGCAACTAGCTTATACTAAAGGAAATCTAATAGTCGGGGTAAGAACAACTGCAATATTGAATCTGTACAATTTTGATAGTATCTACATTTAGGAGACTGCTGCCTTTTGGAAAGATTTAATAAAACAAAGACTAAGGCATAGACTAAATCTTATAAGCTCGAGTCCAAAAAGCAAACCGGAAACTAATGAATTATTTCGGGAGTGTCGCTGTCTCGGCGCTACTTACGTCTCCGGGACTTCTTCTTCTACCTCCTCTTCGGAGCCACTGTGGAATAGACACAGACAGTTTAACGCAGTGTATGGGTTTAGTATTTGTATAACACTTGCAGTGAAAAAAACGCACGTGCAAAACGATTATCCACATCTCGAAATGAGGTGGGAAGAGTTAGTCAAATATGTAGGAGAAAACATCGACTGCACAAGGAGATGTTGAACAGTAAAAACTGTGTGTGTGTGTGTGTACAATATAAACGTCGAAAGTAGAAATGTATTGAAATATCTTTGTAAAATTATGTTTAATTGAAAAATTTATTTTCACTTTCTTGAATAAAAATAACTTCAAATTTGTCTTATCGTAAATATGAAACAGATTAAACATGTACTCACGAGTATTCTTCCTCGTCGGACATGTTGATTGTTTATTTGTCTGAAACAAAACAGGGGGATTACTAAAGCTTTGACAATTAATTAGTTAATGCATTCCCATATGTTACGTTATTTATGTCTT
>JAFELO010000143.1:121816-132123 GCA_017140195.1 Eumaeus atala
AGTGGGGTGCGCCTCGGAGCGCTGGCTGCTTGTCAGCTTCATGGCTATAATGTTACGAGTTCCTGTATCCAAGCCTCTTGTTTTTTAACTAACGTTCCATACGGAGAAAGCGCAAAGTTTTATTGTTTTAATGAGGTACTGATTATTAACACTGTCTTTTAAGAAAATTGTGCATTATAAGACCTGAGTGTTAGTTCATAAATGTAACGATTCATCTGTTTATGAATATAGATAATGTTTCATTAATATTTTGACATAATTTAGTCTAACATCTAAAGTTAGAAGACGTTAAAGATGTCTGACCTTAAGTCTGTAGCCCGAGTTCCTTTTACTATCGTATAAAATTTAATGTTTAATAAACTAAAGTATATTTCAACTCGAACTATTTTACATTTATAACTCTATCAAGAAAAACTCCTAAGTGGGCTGATATGTTGAACGATATCATTCTTGATTTTATGAAATTATATTTAGCTGAACTCAATTTTAAAATAGTTTTGCTGTCCACTCGGATCTCCACCAGGTACGGCGTGCGTGCAGCAGTGACCGGACAGCACTCCTGTTATTTCATAATAATATGTCATTCTCATAGTAAAAATGTTTTATGTTGTTCACTTTTTGATTCAAATAATGCGGACTATATTAATATCCGCTTAAAATATCGATGTATTCGACATGGAACGCTGAAATCCATGCGTCAGTTGGATTGTTTATGAAGTCGGTGTTATTTTTAGCGGTTTTATCTTTCTGTCCATTAGGCACACCCACGAGTCGCCGCTTGGCGCGCGTTCAAACCTACATTCAAATTGGATTCGGTATTCAATGTTATTTAGATTACACGTTCCCCTACATTTTTTAAACTTACACCAAGTAAAAATATTTTTTGATTTTTATATATTATTTTTTATTTTTTTATTCCTATATTACTTATATCACTTTGCCGATTTTTGATATAGTTTAGCTATAATTTTTTCTTAGATTATTTTATTATATTTTGTCTCTTGGATAATTTACGCTAACTTTCAAAATATTTTCTTCTGATATTTTAAATAATGAATGGAATAATTAATCTTATTGTATATGATTTTAATATTTTATAAATTTATTATAAATGTCAAAGCTCGAGTAAAATACTTTAAATTAATTATTATCCATAATTCAGTGATCCTTTGTTCGTCACAACTGCTTGTGACGGGATCCGAACATGTATACCCGACGTGCTATGACATTTTGCTGACACTGCACCACTTGACTATTTAAATTATGTAGTTCTTGTGAAGGAATCTACATTTCACAAAAGGATATTTATGAATATCCGAAATATTATTCTTGAAATTTTAAAAATTATTCTGCGAATTACGTGTGCAAAATATATTCTATGCCCTCAGGCGCCAAACGCCAGGCACAACACATATCATTTTCACTTTTTTTCAGTTCCTCCTTAATTTTGTTACACCAGGTACTTGCTTTTTGTGTGTGTGTTTTTTTAACAATTTACCAAAACTTTAACTCATCGAGGACTTCTACTAGAGCTGTTATTTGTATTAAAAAATATCCAGTGTACAGTGTGTAGTGTGTGTGTTGCAATTTTTCCGTGAAAAAGACGGATATGGCGCGCGCTGTAACGTAATCCGGGCGGCAAAACGCTTCCGCGCGCCAAATTTGGCACGACGCTCATAACGGCCGCAGTTTGAACTCCGGCAACACGAACACTACACACTGTACCACTGCACTGCACTCACTTGCACGGGCGGAGGACGGTCACTGACAACTTCGACCGGCAGCAGTTGGAATGTGGAGTCCGCGGCGACCAAAGCGGCTCTGAAGCCGCGCCGGCGCTCGGCGCACCGCCGGCCGCCCCGGGCGCCCCGGCCCCCGCCGGTTATATTTAGCCGCCGGTCATTTTTGAGCCGAACACCGGCCAGCTCCGATTTCTTTCCTCGCTGAAATCCTGCACGACCAGGCTGGGGCGTAGGGGCGTGGCGTGTTACCGGCGGTAACTTAATGCTACTAGCGGCAGTGAGCATCCTCTACGATTTGCGGATTATTTATTCATAGAAGTACTAGTGTTGTTACAATGAGTACAGGATAAGTTACAGCGCACAGAAGATAGTCGACTAAGAGAAAACATCTGGTATATTATACAGATGAAAGTTGAGATTTTTGTAGTTTAACTCTCGTTTCTTGGAAATTGTTTGGCTATGGAAGAAAAACTAGTAGACTGGCATGGAATGTTGAAAAATCAGCTGCTGCAGTGCTGTGTCACTCAACACAATGTAATGATGTAGTTATTTAAACACTCACTTTTTAACGAGTAGCTAACATTGAGGTGAGCCCGGCCTATGCGAGTTTTCATTTACACGAGTAGGAACAGGGACTGAATTTGATCTATTCTCAACCAGTGGCCCACCGATATCTATACTTCATGTACCTACACATGTTCTCAACAATCAAATTTCACACTACCAGCCAATTTCGGAGCAGTTTATTACCGCAATGATAACGCAGTATCCACGATAGTTCGTATGTCAAAGGGATTTCCATTTCTTACTATTTTGATGTTAGTTCACATTTGATACGATACATTTACGATACGAGTACGATCACATTTGACTCATTAAGTTTTTAGTTGCAAAATAGTAGCGCTGTCAGCGCAGATGTTAGGAGACGACAACTGCATCTATGAAAGCCGTGGGCAGGCGTAGCGGATGTGCCAAGAATGATGATCATAATTTTGTAATATTTTATTCGTAATGTTTGTAAGTGAGTATGTAATCGTATGTTGTATCTCTAGATATATTGAATCTTGTTTGAGATAGTTTAATTTGTCTAGACAGTGACTTTGAGCTTTGATGATATCGAGGGTCTGAAGATGGAGCTGGCAAGTGTGGGTTAGCTGGTAGGTGACCACGGGATCATTTACTGTGTACTACGTTCTAGGACTCTGGGGCTAGTGTGTTAGCTGGAAGGTGGTCATAGGAAAAGTTCCTTTGTACTACGTCCAAGTGTTCTGGGGTAGATGATACCTAGACACTGGCAAGTGTGTGCGAGCTGGATGGTGGCCATGGGTAAACTTCCTTTGTACTATGTCCAAGTGTTCTGGGGGTAGATGATACCTAGACACTTGCAAGTATGTGTGCGCTGGATGGTGGCCATGGGTAAACTTCCTTTGTACTATGTCCAAGTGTTCTGGGGGTAGATGATACCTAGACACTTGCAAGTGTGTGTGCGCTGGATGGTGGCCATGGGTAAACTTCCTTTGTACTATGTCCAAGTGTTCTGGGGGTAGATGATACCTAGACACTTGCAAGTTTGTGAGCGCTGGATGGTGGCCATGGGTGAACTTCCTTTGTACTATGTCCAAGTGTTCTGGGGTAGATGATACCTAGACACTTGCAAGTGTGTGTGCGCTGGATGGTGGCCATGGGTAAACTTCCTTTATACTATGTCCAAGTGTTCTGGGGATAGACGATACCTAGACACTGGCAAGTGTGGGTTAGCTGGAAGGTGACCACGGGCTCATTTCTTGTGTACTACGTTTGAGGACTGTGGTGCTAGATGATAATGGTTGGATGGTCCGTCCAACACCCAGTCTTCCGGTGCGGGGCCGTCACTCGAGAACCTGTCTTCCCTGACGGTTATCAGTTCTGCGAGCAGTGTGGCCTGCCCATTGCCACTTCAACTTTCTACGTCTCTGCGCTATGTACCTAAGTAAATAAATATTAAAATTATATTAAAAAAGAACCAAAAATGAATGAATATCATTAAAAAATTATAATATGATTATAATGTTATCTACGAGCTTGTAGGTATAGCCGGTACAATGGTGTACCTACCTGCCTTATTTGCCTGAGTGAGTTGCCTCTCGTTAGAGACGGGAGGAGGGCGAGGGGACCCGATCCCCTCGGTCAAGATAATATAGTTTAGCTCATCGTTTAATATATCTTAAAAGGTCGCGAAATGTGGCTATTTACAAATTGTCAAAATTCTTTTTTTCGCAAAGGTATAAGTCTTAAGTGGTCCCCTCGTCATCAAGTCCGAATCTGACTGCTGGGACCTCGAAGCAACTTAAACAATATTATGTTGATAACACTGAAAAGTTGAAAAAGAACTAAATTGAAGTCTTTGTCTTCGATCGAGTTTTAGTAACAGTGTCCCGTATGTAAATACTCTTTGGTTACGGAAGCCTAAAAATGGTAAAGCCGACTTAGCCGAGTATTCAACGATTATATATCAGAGGGCAGCCACTGAAGTCCCTCCGCTGCGCTGCACGCAAACACAAGAGGTGGTTATATAACATCTGCTGTTTTGCGGCCGAACCGAGCCCCCAGGGCACTGTGACACGTTAGCGCCATGAAGTATCATCTATTTCTAGCGTTTCCTGTAATTCTTCCTCAGATGAGCCTTTGGGGGTTGAGGTCTAGTATGATACCGCGTCTGCAGAACCTCTGGTTTTGTCGATGTTTTTGGGCATCGGGCTTTCGACTGGTGCTGCTATGCTATAATGCCAGGCTATAATATAAATGACGAGGAAACCGGATTTAGCAATGGAGCGCATGTTAGACTTACACTAGTGCGATTTTGATCCGTTCATTTGACTGTTTAAAAATGTGCGTCGGGAGCTCTAAATAGTGGAGCAATTGCAATGTATCCGGCGCCGGGGACTTGCAGCTCACGTTACACAGAATTCCTAAGTGCATCCTATCTGTTTACTAATAGATACCATAAATACGAGACCTCGAATATATGTTTGCTGTTGTTCTTTCACGCAAAAACTACTCAACGGATTTGTGGACAATGGAAAAATTAATGGTTTCCTTGGGATAAAGGGAAAGTAATATTAATTGTTCTATTTTAAGTATTGCTACTTTACACGTAAAATTAGTCAAGGAAATAATATTTAGTTATTATTAATCATAAAACCTCAACTTTAAATTGCAGGAAAGGTGTTAAGTCAAACATTGGCCTATTTGGTCGAGCGGAGCGGTTTACATATCGAGGACGATAGGCGCAAGTCCTATCTCTTCGTCCATTGTCCTCAGGTAAACACCTTTTTGGGTTTTCTTAACACTTAGCTCTTAGTGAAGTACTAGGGACTAGCCTGTATATTGCACGAATAGCTCGCCTCTGCAGCACAAATATAGTATTGACGTCGGCAGCATTCTCCCACAACAGTGTGCCATAAGACATAATGCTGTCGAAGTAACTAAAGTGAACTAACCTTGCCGTATTTTCATCAGAGTACTGCCCAAAGTTTCTAACAACATATGCTGCGGAACTATGCTTATTCCCAAGTTTTGAAGTGTGAAGACCCCAATTATATTTTAAGAAATACTCAACGGTATTTCTTAGAATATAATTGGGGTCTAAAAAATCTAGATTCACACCATTTAGTAGTACATTGGTTAGAGCCTGCCTCACGTTTGGCAGGGTGAATTTAATGCATTTACTTTTATTACTGTTCAATAGTAAGTCATTAACGCTAAACCAATGTACCACTTTGCTAAGAGCGCTACTCACCGTGTCATAATAAATATGTTGTCACTTATGTATAAAAATAAAGGACGTATCATCAGCAAATAGTACTACACTTTGTTAATCTTTTATGATGATTGGCAAGTCATTTTACATAAACTATAAAAAGGAGGGACCCCAAAATAGGCCCTTGTGGGGCCCCCATTTCTGTATTACTTACGTTAGACATTTTTTTATTAACCCTTTGAGTTCTATTATTTAAACATGAAGTCAAGAGGTTGAGAGCCATGCCTACCATAACATACGAGTAGTGATGTAATTTCCTGATCATTGCTGCATGCTGTACATAGTCAAAAGCTTTGGGCAGTTCACAAAAAAATCCTAAGGCATCCTGTGATTCTTCCTTCATGAGCGGATCTCCCAAATTTTACTTTTTTTTTTAAATTAAAACCAAAAAATAATTACAACGAATTTGATGATCAACAGCCAAGACATTTATGAAGTGTCCAACAATCTTCATATAATATTCTATTTTTATGTTGGATAAATTAAGACTTTTAGTAAGTGCTTATACCGACGCTCATAAACCCGCTAAGTTAACAGGCATGTAGCCTTGTCCACACATATGCCGCTCGACACCCCACCGCGGTATTATATCAGTACCAACACTTCCTGTGTCCATGTCTGTTAGTTAATCCACCAGGATGAGACTGGCGGAGGCTGATGACGATGAAGTCTACTCACCAAGACGCCGTCTCAGGAACTCGCAGGTCAGGAAACGCGGCTGAAGCTGTAGTTAGTTATATGACTCATTAGATATACTCCATAGATAGTATGTCTATAGTCCCAAACACAAGCGTTCGGCTATCTATTTATACAAAGGCGCTGATTGATTTACATGTTTTCAATCTTATGAACTTGATAGTTTAAATAAGGTTGTTTGTTATGATAAAATTTAACACAAGTATTTTAATAAACTTATTAATGGTAGGTGTCTAAGTAATTAGCCAGGCGTATATTTACTTAATGTATGGGTATACTTGGGGATGATTCAGAGGACCTGAGCTGAGGTCCCATGGTGACTTTTTATTTACAGCATAAGCAGACAAGCAAGCGTAAGCGGCCTACATAAGAAAAACATCTAATTTATTTTTCAGGTGGCGTCCCTGCGATATTTCAACTGCTTTAACCTGTTGTCTGTTAGGTACATATTCTCGACACTCTGCAAAGTAACCCTACGTGATTCTTGTGGCGACGGCATTCTTATTCCACTTAAATATCCGTTCAGTGAGTGACTTTTTCAAGTTTAGAAATAAGAAGTTGCACGGAGCCACATATTGAGAACACCGTGGACGTGGTAGCAGTTCGTGGTCTAATTCGATCCATTAGGACGTTATAGTAACGATGAAGTGTGCGCCGGCGCATTGTCATAGTAGAACTACATTTTTTCTTTACCAAACGGGTAGTTTTTCTGCAATTCGAGTCTGCCTAATATGGAATAGAAGAGCCCTGTTTTCTTTAAATTTTATTGAATATGGGTAGATACAAAATAGATATATTATATAGTGAGTAAAGTTTCGAACATATTCTTCCATTGCTTGTTGTCCCTTCGATAAGCAGGTAGCTACTTGAGGTAGGCCACAATTCCTATATAATAAAATAAATAAAATAAATAAAATAAATAAAATAAATAAATTTTCCCGCAGATGGGAATAATACGGTAGTCACAGTCTCACCAGCCGATGGGCTTCAGCTTCTTTGGAATAATGTTCAGGGTGAAATTCTGTTTTATCTGTCTTCAGTGTGTACCAGCCGAATGAGATAATGATTATGGATCTCGTCTATGGCTGAGAAACATACAGACTCTCCATCATATCGCGCTGGAGCAGAGTCAGAAGTCGCTCAGAAGCGGGCTCGCCGTTGCGATTATTGTTTGAAGAGACCTCTTTCCCGTGCTCTAATGTTCATGTGTCTCCGCTATTTTTTGAGGGACCTACTACTGATTGGCGGCGCTTGTCCAGCCTTAACAGTTCGAATGTCTACGAAGACTTTTGTGTCTTCAGGTTTAGGGAGACGATAGGGGAGACAGACCCCCCTCTTTTCCCGCAGATAGGAAGAGATGAACCGGAATTTGTGTCTCCGCTATCACGACTCCCCGCTTATATAATAGTAGTCTTTGATCATGACCTTTTGAAATGCTTCTAAAAAAGTCCCAGCTGTGTCGGGTTCCGTTTGGCACCGCGCGCTAAATTTAATTGACGGTCTGCCAATACGCGAACGCGGATTTTTTCATATTCTCCTCGACGATAGTCGTTTTCGGTGTACTTGGACGTGGCTTATCAAAAACAAATGTGCGACCACGTTTCAATGAAAAATAAAAAAAGTTTTTTTTTTATAATAATAGATTTTAGAGGTAGTATGGTTAACAATTAAATCTTCCACCGGTTCAACCTAGCACTGTTCTCAGTAGAACCGGTGAAACAAACTGCGCGGTGAAAAACTATACTAATTTTAAACTATTAAAAAATAAATGTACAATGAATTTATAAAAAATAGGTGATAAGGAATGTCTATCGTCTACAGAAAAAAATTAAAAAAGAAACAAATTGTATGTTTGTATACGCTAAACTCAGTAACTAATTTGAATAATTGAATAACGGATTCGAATGAAACTTCTTTCTTGTATAGCTAGTGCGCCTGGACAACAAAAGAGTAATAAAAGTTACGCGAACTCAACTTACAAATTATATTTTTTTCATCATTCATTATCAGCCCTTATCGGCCCACTGTCGGCCATAGGCCACTCTCAATGAACACCAAGACGACCGATCCCCAGCTACTCGCATCCATCCCGGACCGGCTACTGCACGGAGATTGTCTTTCCACCTGGTGAACGGTCGACAAACACTTCGTTTTCCGAAGGCCTCCACTCCAGAACCTTACTGGCCCATCTGCCATCCGTTCTGAGTGTGTGACCAGCCCGTTGCCACTTCAGCGAGCCTTACCCTAGTTCTCTGCCTAGTGACTTCTTCACGAATTCTGTCGGACAGAGAAACGCCCAGCATAGCACGTTCAATAGCCCGTTGAGCTACCGCAAACTTGCGGACCAGTCCTACATTGAGGCCTTGTTTCGGCCCCGTAGGTTATCACAGGGAGAACGCATTGTATGTGTCGTATAATTCATTAAGTTAGAATACGCACATGAAATGCTGGGAAATACGTCACGGTGTGGTATCTGTAACAAGCTCTGTTACATCATAAATTATAGGTTAACTTTTAAACATTTACCACACACGTTTAAACCTATTATTTGAAAGTTTCTGGAATCGCATTGTAGAGGCGTAGGTATACATTGTCCCCGAAAGGAATTATTTACTCCACTAACTAGACTTACTACAGTCTATGAACAGGTACGTCGAGCCTGTGCATGTTTCTATAACATCTTCTAGAATGAATATCACTTTTCTTTTGGAATCACTAATATTCTAATGCACATATGACATACGTGTCGTCATCGAAAATTGATTGAGAGAAAACAGTCGGAAAGTGTACCGATTTCGTTAAATTTATGTCTAAGTCCAATTCGTTCAATTCACTGCTGGTCATCTTCACAGAAACTGTGGGGGGTTACGGGCATCGAGGCGAACCTCATAACCCGGGTTGGGTCGCAAGGGGACGACTATCCCCTCGGTAACGGGGCCGCAATAAAATTGCGGCTTGCCATCCTGGCTTTTGGCTCAGGGAATGTAGGCCCATTTAGGGCCTGTGTGTTGTGTTGTGACTGTGGTGAGTAGCGATTGGGTGTGTTATGCGTGCGCATGTGTGATGCTCATCCGGATCGCAGGACACGCAGTCCCTAGTCCGCTTGGTGGATCACNNGGGAGTTCACGCGGATACGGTCTCCCGTCACATAGATGAGCATGCGGTCCATTGTCTGCCCTATTGAACATAGCGCTCGATAATCGAACCACAAACTCATCCAGCGACTCTATCCGCAAGTTACGACTGGGGATTCCCAAGACACATGCTGGCCTCTAAACTTTAACTGCCCCGGCATGGAGCGCCTCTTGCTGACATATAGCGTCGTCGTCTTATCCACGTTGACAGACATGCGCCACCTGTCGAGCCACTCCGTCAACCGGTCCAGCATGCGCTGCATGCGCCCAGTTGCGAGCTCCGGCTTTCGGGACGCGGTTACGAAAGCGCTGTCGTCGGCGAACAGCGCGAGCATGACATCCACCTCACCCTCTCCCGAAGGATCGTTAAGTGTGGGGATGTCGTTGGTGTAGGCCGCGTACAGGCAACGGGATAGGCAACTGCCTTGTGGCACTCCAGCAAATATGGCCTTCACCGAGGAGTGCCTCCGCTCCACCGCTACCCGGAGGGTCCTGCCTTCCAAGAATGACGCCACTAGTCTCACAAACGCTAGCGGGATGCCGGCGTCCACCAACTTGTACAAGAGTCCCGGGTGCCACACCCTGTCGAAGGCCTTTTCCATACCGAGAAAGACTGCGACAGAGTGTCTCCCCTTGTTCATCTCTACTGACAAGTGGTGGATCACCCGCGTCAGTTGCAACGTGGTCGAGTGGCCGCTCCGGAAGCCGAACTGTTCGTTCCTTATGGGAATGTACAGCTTCAGCCTCCGAAGCAGAAGCCTCTCGAACAACTTGGCGGTGTGGGACAGCAGCGTTATCGGCCGATAGCTTCCAGGCAGGCTTCGGGGCTTGCCCGACTTCGGCAGAACGATGACCCTCCCCTCTTTCCAGGTCTCCGGGAAGTGGGCCGTCCGGAGAATGCCTTTTGCGATCTGGGTGAGAGCCACGGCTGCTCGC
>JAFELO010000143.1:132582-165232 GCA_017140195.1 Eumaeus atala
AAGCCGACTAGGCTATCCTAATAGACGGCCCAGTCGATCCTCTCTCTGGTCCCTAAGGATTGCTCCGAAATCAAGTTTGATGAGGATGGGTAGGTGTTGAGTGTCGAGGTCGTACAGGACCTCGATGTTCACCGTGGCCTTGAGGTTCAGGTGTAGGGCGATGTCCAGAACGTCCGGGGTGCGCAGGGGATCCGTAGACACGTGTGTAGGACACGGTGGTCCTTGCACCGTGTAGCCGCGCTCTTCCGAATCCTCCTGCAGTCTGAAGCCAGCGTTGTTTGTGACGGCCGAAGGTGACCAACAACACCTGGTCGCCATTCCCCAGCACGTTGTGGACATCACCTAGGTCAAAACTGTTCCCGGGATTTCTGTACGCCGCGTAGATCCTGAGCTCCTCCCCCGCCATGTGAACGACTATACCAGTCGAGCCCATGTCGGTGAAGGGGCCCTGTCTCTATTCGTCGTGGACGACGTCCCGCCGAACGAGCACAGCCATACCTCTGTACGGCCTCCCACTCGGCGACACCTCGTCCCTCCGATACGCGACGTTATTCGGTAGCCGGAGGCTCCGCGTCGGCCCCAGCCAAGTCTCGCCCAGCAGGATGACATGTAAGTCATACTGCTCAGCGAGCAGCTGGAGTTCGTCACGATCCATCACTGGTCCCCGTTGGTTGGCTCCGTGCGTGTGTAATTTGCGCCCAGATGCGCGGGTCCCGGAGCACCCTGGACAGCTCGTCTTTTACGACCGCCCTCAGCTCCTCCCTGACGATCTCCCGGATTAACTCCCTGAGATCGTCAACGTGGACCCTGGGTTCGTCGCGCTGACGCTGCTCCCCCTCCGAGCGCCTCGGTTCCCGCGAAGGTGGGGGGACTGATGTCCGTGGTGAAGGAATTGGTGTCTGTACTGTGGGGTGAGTTGGTGCGCGTGTTTGTGAGCGTGCGTGTTCCGGGTCCCTAGCCTGTGAGGGGGTACTCGGCGCACTGCGGACACGGTGGTCTCCTGCTGCGGAGGGTGGCAGCTTGGGACGGCCTCAGCTTGGGGCTTCCTCTTACGAGTGCGCCTCCTTTTGGGCTTGGCCGTCTTCACCTGCCTGGGTTTGGGGTCGTTGGCCGGGGCGGCAAGGATGAGCCTGGGCCGTACTCGACCTGTCCCTCCCTCCGCAACGGAGCCGCGGGCACAGGTGCGGCGCGGTGTCGGCCGTGAGGGACCAGTGTAAACTGGTCTCCCTGCACAGCGGGCTTGGGTGGGATGGGAGGGTGGATGACCATGCCTCGGGCTCTGGCCTCCCTAAGGAAGGCCTTACATCTCCGGTCATTGGCCGTGTGAGGGCCCTTGCAATTGGCGCAGGTCGGGGTGGCTCCTCTCGGCAGTGGGCAGTCCCTGACCCGGCAGACCCGACATGGACCCCACCGCAGCGGACGCACCTAATTTCCCGGTGGCAGTTCGTTGAGGAGTGTCCGAAGAGCTGACAGCGGTGACACTGTGACGGTCCCTGTCTGCCCTTCCACCCCTCCGCGACCACTCCGGGCATGCAGAGGAGCTCTCTCACCTCATAGAGGCGCGTGAGCTCCTCGCTGTTCAGGCGGTCCAGCTGCGCGTGGTACAGGCAGCCGGGTCTCCCGCCTCTCGCCGGTATATGCCGGACGAAGCGCACCTGGAAGCCCAGGCCCCTGAGCTCCTCGGCGATGCATTCGTTGTCTGTCCTCACTGGCAGACCTCTAATACCCACCTTGGTGGGGCGGTCTGAGGGTGGGGAGTAACAGTGCCACTGCACCGCCGGGTTGTCCTTAGTCAAGGACGTCAGTAAGACCTGGACTGCCCGGAACTCCTCCGTCGACTGTGCCAGGAATCTTATGCCCCTCCCAAAGGGCCGGGCGTTGGGTGCGTGCCCCAGCACGTCACGCAAGGTGCGGAAATGCCTCTGCCAGTCTGGCAGAAACTCCACAACTATCGGAGGGTACTCCAATAGTCTGCGCGGCGGCTGGGACTCGCTGCCCCGACCTTTCTTCAAAACGTAATGCATCGGCGTAACAATCATGCGATGTCCATTGGCGTCGGTAGTCATCAAAAGCCTCCGATTGCTCCTTTGCCCACTTATGCTATAAAAAATGTTAAAAAGGCTTAAAAGTGCTCATTTCGAATATGAAGCGTAAAATAACTGCACACCACAGACTTCGCAGACTTCAACCTAGCTAATTTTGTGTCGGGGCCTACCCAAGACAACTACCTACAACAAGAACAACGCCGTATGTTCTTTGATTGGGCTTCGAATCGTATGGAAGAGAGCCCCAGTTTTGAGCGAAAAATCATCTTTAGTGACGAGGGGCTTTTATGGATAAATGGCTGCATTAACAAGCAAAATTGCCGTATATGCGACGACACCATCCAAGGTCATGCAATTTGACCCTGCTAGACTTTTTCTTGTGGGGTTTCTTGTAGTCGCAGGTATATGCAATAAATCATACCGATGCTCTAAAGGTGAACATAACACAGGCCATCGCTCAAATTCAGCCCGAACTATGCGGAAGAGGGAGTTAAAAATTGGATCACTCGGATCCGTCCCACAATAAGTAGCCGAGGCGGCCATTCGAATGATGTTATATTCAATATTTAATGGCATTCATGCGCCCTTCAAATAAAAAAATAATTTTGTCAATATCTCACACACAGCTTGTTTTATTCCATTTTAACACCTACCCGAAGTTATTGAAAAACCCTTTATAACATACAAACTGTGCCAGGGATTTATAGATATTCTATTTGTATTGAGCTGGAAAAAAAAAACAATTTTAAATGTGACATTGACATTAAGAAAGTTCGACATTAATCTATAACAAATCTTAGCCTTGTTTTGTTTGTTTACATTTAAATGGCTGAAATAAAATATATTTATTGTATTAGTAAGTCAAATTGATATCATGAACTGGGACATTGATAGCTGCAATGGTACAGCATCCAGCCCAAAAAGATGTCGCTTAGGCACAACAAAGATCTCCCGCACAAAATTTCCAAGTAGACAAACTCAACGATCAGGAAACAGAACCCCTAAAATTGCTGCCCTAATAGCATCTCCTACTTCACGAAGGTGTGAATCTCCGCCGCTACCATGCAATCAAGTAGAATTTTTATGTGAATCCGAAAACAATACATCTACGTGCAGTGATCTACCATGCTCACCCGGTGCTCTAGAATCTTGTGTTAGAGATATCAGTAATATAGACTCGTTCATTGGAAACAAAGAAAACGACCGGTCTATTAAAAATGTAAATATTATACAAAGTATTAAAGAAATCGATGAAGATTATGATGAATTTTTCAATTCTAAATTAGAACAAGACCTCAATCTAAATGAAAATTTGTATAAATGCGAAAATAAACAACTGCAGGTCATCGAAGAATGTTTTAATACTATAAATGAAACAATTAGCAATAAAAGAAATGAGTTAAGTGTATTGTTTGAAACAAAAGATTCGTTTCTATTAGACATTGGAGAAAATGAATTTGTTGAAGATGCAAAAAATAAAGAATTAGTGACATTGTCGAGACGAAATGTGCTCAACAACAATATAACTAAACACTCCTTTTATGGTCTTCCTATGCTAGTCAAGGGATTGTTTAAGAGTTACAGAAACATAGAAACATTTTATGGTATTTGTCTATTTCTCAATATAATCCCCAAGTCTTTAACATGCCCTTCTACTAAACACCTGTCAACAACACAGGTAGTAAGATACAAGTCTATTAAAATAAACATTATATTTATTTTAGATTGGCAAGAAGAGTGTCTCAATTTGAAATCCATTCAAGACAGGCAAAATTTAATTTATGCCCTACCAACAAGTGGTGGGAAAACTTTAGTTGCAGAAATCTTGATGCTTCGTGAGGTGCTCAACAGAAAACAGAATGCTTTATTTATCCTGCCATATGTCGCAATTGTACAAGAGAAGGTGCTTACAATCGATTGTCTGTATTTCGTAAAGAGGAAGTCCCTTTTTTTGTTGCAAGCAAATATACTTGTATGTCATCATTAATTATGATGCGTGTTCAAAATGTAATGTAATTATTCCTATTTTAGTTGGATCACCATTGTGATCTTGATGAGATGAAGTTATGAGAGGCAAACTGATAGCAAAGTGGTGATTGTAATGTGATAAATGCTAGCTCTCTGTGCTCTATGAAAATGCAGCAGGAGGGAGGTCTCCACCATCGTGCTGCTCACATATGTCAGATTGGTCTTGCATTATTCTCCATGCACATACAGGAATTACTTGCCATAGAACCTAAGATCTCTGAGTGATTACACTCATCCTCTGAATAAAACTACATATTGATGCAGGTTTTTGTGCTTCATCATTGCCACATCGCCTCTTAAAGTAGGCAATTCTGTACATTACTTGAAAGAATCACTGTTTTCTTAGTGTTTGACACTTTGATCTTGTGGTAGTCAGTTTGAATGTATCAAGTTATTTAAACTTAACTTTTACAGATTTGGGCATTGTCACCATTTGCTCTGCAATTGGAGTTTTTGTTAGAGGAATATGCTTCTGGAAAGGGTCATATTCCACCAAAGAAGAGAAGAAACAAAAACAGTATTTACATAGCAACTATAGAAAAGGGGCTGGCTCTAGTAAGAAGTTTGATTGAGGAGAACAGATTGCATGAGCTGGGTCTCATTGTGGTATGGCCAAAGCATTTAAAAACTACTTCATTTGCAGATAGCTTTCATAAAAATAGTCTTCTACCAGCAACTACACTTGCATGGTATAGAACAAATTACACCACTTTATAATAGTTGGTTAAAGAGTATCCTATCACCATTTCAATCAAATCCGCTGCTTATATAAATCTTTCTCGAATTGAGTAATCATTGTCTTCTGCTATCAATTAGAAACAAAGGCAAAATTATATTCTAAAAAGTTGGGTGTGTTCAGTAGGACAAACCAGTACTTCATGCCAGCCCAGCTGCAACTGTAAGGTGCAGGTCTGACTGCACATTGAGTACTGAGCTGCCTATGGGCAAGGGACCCTCAATATCAACTCATTCTATTTCACCATATATAACATAGAGATACCAAGTGATTTGCGGTTAGCTCAAACCTTTAGCATTACAGAGAGATGTCGCTTCAAACTGGATGTTGTATTGTCTGTACCTACTTATATTTTGTGCACAACAAAGAATCAATCATTGATCCATTCAAGAACTATTTTTATAGGTTAACTTTCAGAGGCTAATTCTTCAATTGTTCATCTTCACAAGCAGTTTAATGTTCTAATTGAAACTATTCTAGCAATTAAAATTATCAGAATCTCTTGTAAATATGGAAAAATAGTAATACAAGAAATCCAATTAAACCTTAGAAAAAATGGGATTTAATATTGATATAGTTTTTTCTGAAATATATGTTTTTGTCCTTACTACGATTAAGAAATAAAGGCTATAATTCCGAACCTGTAGTCATAACGTCTTGTGCAATGTTATATAGGTGGACGAGCTACATCTGCTAGGAGAGGCGGGACGCGGAGGCAATCTTGAGATGTTGCTGACCACAGTTCTCTTTGCTAACAGTAAGTACTTATAAAACTATTGTCATAATTTAAATTTATATTTGCTACTCTACTACACAATGCTCTGTTTGTAGAGGGAATACAAATCGTGGGTATGAGCGCTACAATAGGAAACCTCCCAGAGGTGGCCAAGTTTCTGCAGGCAGATGTGTTCGAGAGAAAATTCCGGCCCGTGGAGCTCACTGAATATGTGAAGAGAGGCGATATGCTGTACAAAATCGTTTATGGAGCCGACGGCTTGGAGTTTGTGCCGGAGAGGCAGCTCTGTTTCGATGTGAGGCTTCTTTTTATTCCTTCTTCATAAGACGGAGAACGTCCGCCGCTGGGCAAAGGTTTTCCGCAAAGGGCACCGCAGGTTACGGTCGCGGATTTTCCAAATCGTCAGAACAACATTTCGTCCTCTGGGCCGCCGCTCGTGAACTTTTCTTCCTCGGCGGTTGACGGGTCTGAGAGCAATATGGCGTGGTAGCTCAGACAAGCGCGAACATAAAGCGGCACTCCGCTTTATGTTCGCGCTTGTCTGAGCTATGGCATTTGGTGTAACAAACACTCGGATACTGTGTGCTCTTGTGAACAACTCCACTTACAATAACATGAATGTCCTTGTGAGCATTGCAAGGATCTTGTGTACCAAACCCACAAACTGACGAATATGTGTCCAGGTGTATACTGGGAGCCCAAATACTCCAACCAAGTACAAGGTATATTAGAAGAGTGTTTTTGTTTGGGTAGTACTCCAGCGCGGGCAGCGCGGCGGATCCCGACCGGCTCGGCGGCCTGGTGTGCGAGGTGGTGCCGGCCGCCAGCTGCCTCGTGTTCTGCCCCACCAAGCGCAATTGCGAGAACGTCGCCGCGCTGCTGTGCAAGCTGCTGAGGAGGTGACATGCGACACTACGTCACACAGGCGCGCTTGCGGCTGAGGCGGAGTCGGCCGCCAGTTCTGTAGGACCGGTGCCAGCTGTGCGCGCCAGCTGGAAGTTGAAATTGCCTATAGACATGTACCGATTGCTTTTTTGTGTGATATGACTATAAATTAGCAAGTACTCCATATTTTTTCATGTGTATTATATTGTGTCACTATTTGCTTGCCAAACTTATCATGATTCCATCGATGCCAACAAACCCTTAGGTGTCTTTGACAGTTGCACATAAAGACAACAATTGATGATCCCATGAGGATTCAGTTTTTCTTTTCAGTTAGATGCTCAATCAGAGGAAGACGCTATAATTCACCCCCCCGATTGTAATTGCTGTATATTTTAATGTCATGGTTATCACTAGTAACGGCGCCAGGCCCGTTGGTCTAGTTGACGTGTCTGGAGCACGCGCTGCACACTGTGCACTTAGTACACGAGCGCGATAACGCATATACGAGCTTCTATTGCAACGAGTAAAGCCAAGCACACGGGGCCGTTGTGTCACTCGACTGACAGTCTGTCTGCGTCCTACAGCACCTATTGTGACGATCTGTCTGTGCAGGGAGATGCTGGCGCATCGGGGCGGGGAGCGGCGCGCGCTGCAGGAGGCGCTGCGGGGCGAGGGCAGCGGCGCCGAGCTGTTGCGCGCGGCGCGCTGCGGCGTCGCCTACCATCACGCCGGCCTGGCCGCAGACGAGCGAGCGCTCATAGAGCAGGCCTTCAGGTGAGAGTCGCGCTGAGCCTCTCGCTCACTCGGTCTCATCATACGCCGCAATAAACACGACCTTGAAAGTAACATCGGAAAGTTCCTTCAATATGTCGGCACTGATATAAAATAAATCAACATCGATACTCTGACACACCTTATTATATGTTCTGTTAGCGCTGGACATAGCACACAACACTTCGGTAATTGGAATTTACAGGTGATGTGTAGCTGACACTGAGAAGTCGGAGTAAATGTAGGCACTGAACAGGTTTCATATCTCCCCTTCATTACCTGACGAGGCTGGACAGCGATAAGATTGATTTTTTAATTTAACATATAACCAAAATGCTCCCAGTGGGCCACCGGCTACTCACAAACCGCACGAAACGCGACACCGTTAGATGTCACATAACGGCGGGCCCAATACTTGTGTAGTTTACATCACTTCTAGGTAAAAAAAGAAATAGTAATTATCCACTATACCTGGATGACATAAGTGATGCAAAATAAAACCTGCCAAAACGTCTTTGTCGTGAATTACAATTTAAATATGTGTAATAATGAATAATACTTTATCATTCAAGAAGGCATCAAGCGCACACTTCACAGCTTTATTCATGCGGACTTTCCAGGAAATTATGCGATTGGATCACCAGCTTCTTGACAAGTAGCAGCATAAAGGTCGTGGTAGACGGCGCTTGCTCCGCCCTTAAATTTGTAAATGCTGGTGTTCCCCAAGGGTGTGCTGTCTCCTACGCTGTTTCATCTGCATATTAATGACATGCTGCAAACTAGTGGCCTTCATTGTTACGCAGATGATAGTACTGGGGATGCTTTATACACTGGCCGTGCCAATATTTCCCGGGAACACGTCAACGAGTGTCGGAACGAGTTTGGGTCTAAAGTCGAGGATTTTTTATTCAAAGTATAGGAATGGCGGCGACGAAATTTAGTTCAATTTGACCCTCATAAGACACAAGTTGTTTGACACACTTTACCACTAAAAAGTCACCCTTCGTCGTGTCTCCTCGTTTTCAGAACACCTATCTATCGGCCTCAGCTAGTATCGGAATACTTGGTGTCGACATATCGACTAACGTTCAGTTTCGCTGTCATTCGGAAACGAAAACTAAATTAGCCTCAAAGAAGCTGGACGTGCTCAATAGGGCGAACCCGTACTTCAATCCCGACCATCGGCTGAGAATTCATAAGGCGCAGGTCCGACCGACACACCGACACATTTGGGCAGGAGCCGCGCAATATCAACTCGTTTCATTTGACCGGTTACAACGTAGAGCGACTCGAATCGTTGACGACCAAGTTATTTACGAACAGCTCGATTCTTTGGTTCTCCGAAGAGATCTCGGTCTGCTGTGCGGCCTTTATCGTATTTGCTGTGGCAAGTGTTCCGAGAAACTGTTCAGCTTAATAGCAGCAGTAGAATTCCATCTTCGGAGATGGCGACAAAACTCTAAGTTCCACGCCCATCCCTTGATGTCCGTAAATCCACAACAGTCCAGTTTAAACTCACGACTCACTGAGAAAAACATTTCTTTTTGGTTTTCTTTTAATTTAAAACGAATATAAAGTTGTGTGACGAAACGCAGATCGGGGGTGATCTCCGTGCTGTGCTGTACGTCCACATTGGCGGCGGGCGTTAACCTGCCCGCTCAGCGTGTGATAGTGCGCGCGCCATTTGTGGGCCGCGAGCGCATGCCACTGGGGGCTTACAAACAGATGGTGGGCCGCGCGGGCCGCGCCGGCGTCTCGAACAAGGGTACGTGCAAATTGAGAGAGGTAGGTTATATTGGGAAGCATGGGGTACAGAAGGCCACGCTAGTGGTGTGGCTCTATATGATGATATTGTTGGAGTAGGGGACACAGGTGTGAATTATAATTTCCTCATCAGAATTGATGGAATGGCGACTCTGAGGATCCAAAGACAACTGCGACTTCTGTCTGTCGTGTTGCTGATTATATAAAAGGAAACAGATCATGTCGGCTCGGACATTGTCAAGGGGTTGGCAGTGCTCTATAGCGTATTTAATATTTTATTCCGAACTGTGTTGTGTGTATTTCTGTTCCTAGAATTCTTTTCATATTTTTATCGCTTTATTTACGACAGAATGTAATAGTATGTAACTATTGGTATTTACAAAAATGCTCCAACACCTCGCTTGCCTCTCATATACGAGAGGTCTGATATCATTAAAAGAGATATAGTGAATTAAAAACGGACGTGCTTATAGGTGAGAGCATCGTGATCTGTGCAGAGCGCGAGTGGCCAGCGCTGCGGCACACGCTAGCGGGCGGGTTGGCGGCGGCGCGCAGCGAGTTGCGGAGCCACAGCGCAGCGCTGCTGCTCAGTGCAGTGGCGCTGCGGCTCGCTGCGACGCGCGCCGACCTCGCGCGGCTACTGAACTGCACGCTGCTCGCGCTACAGTGAGTACTATCCTATGTACTGCGCAGTCACCTGTGTCTACATAATGCAACGCTGCTGCTCTGTGCTGTGGCGCTGCGGCTCGCTGCGACACGCGCCGATTCGCTCGGCTACTGGACTGCACGCTGCTCGTGCTACAGTGAGTACTATCCTATCTACTGCGTAGTCACCTGTGTCTACATAGCGCAGCGCTGCTGCTCTGTGCTGTGGCGCTGCGGCTCGCTGCGACACGCGCCGACTCGCGCGGTTACTGGACTGCACGCTGCTCGCGCTACAGTGAGTACTATCATATCTACTACGCAGTCACCTGTAACCCCATAGCGCAGCGCGAATTATATAAACACGCTGTGATTTGATAGGATCTTGAGCGGACACTCATGTGCGTCAGTAATCACCAACAGCTGGACTGCTTGTTTGTGTGCTATACAAAGAAATATTTCCTGACAATGAGTAATTTATTTAACTACAGAGTAGAAGACATCTCAGAGATATGCAACGAGAGCATCCGCTCGCTGCTGCAGAGCGGAGCCATAGAGGTGGCAGGACGCGGGGCGAGGGAGAGGATGGTGGAGGGGGAGGGGATCCACGGGGACACGGAGTTCGTCGTCAGCGCGCTCGGAGACGCCGCCATCAAAGGTGCGTAACTACCCGGCCACTAGTCTCAACCCCGATGATGCCATGATGATGATTGTCAGTCTGATTCTGATATCCATCCCGACCAGCTCAGAGCTTAGCAATCTTATCTCTCCGATCGCTCGTTGTGTAAAGTTTCTCCGAAGAAAATCTAGCGACAGTGGGAAAGGTGAAGTACGTAAGTCACATACACACCCTACTTGGTAGACTCACACCTTTTAACACACCTCTCCCGCTCACGCGGGATGTGAAGTAGTTGCTTCCTTGTGTGGTTACATAATCTTATGCCCGGAGCATAGAATAGACTAGTTTTTGTACAGGCCCTCGTGTCCTTCTTCCGGGCTCGCTACCCGGGCTGTATGGAGGAGTTCCGCAAAACTCGTGCCATACCCGTCTCATCCCGCACATTCTGCGGTGGTCGGTCAGGGAACCTCCGTGTTCGTCATCCGCTTATCCACTTTCACGGCGGTTGAATCTCAAACCTCCGTGGCCGCTATTTCCTAATCGACCGCTAAACGTGCAATCGTGCCCGGCTCCGTGTTCAGCGTCACCTCAGAGGAGGCGATGTCCGCGGAGTCTGACATCGACGGAGACTTCTCAGAGGTCACCTCCACAAAGACCCAGAAAAGAAAAATGTAGTAAGACTACGTTGCTCCTTCTAATGGGACTTCTAGGCCACCACCTCCGGCCTAAGCGGCCAAGTCGCAAATTTCGCCCCACACGGCCAAAGGAAAGCCGGTCACGGCGGCAAAATTAAATTGCTTATCCGTGGCACCCTCCGTCATCCGACTTACTAACGGCAGTCCGGATACCACCCCGAACGCGAGCCCTTCGCCCGCTTTGGATGACCCGATGGAGGCGCCAGTCGCGGCCAGATCAGCCTCATTAGACGAGAAAGCCATGTTATTTGTTTATTTTGTGTGTAGCATTCCATTATAATATCCATTTCAACAGTCCACTAGTAGTAGGATTGTTAGTGCTCGTAGCAGTGCGCAGCAGGATAACCTCGCCGAGTGGCTGGTCCACCATAGGAGATATACTCCCCTCCTGTTGCTGCGCTAGCAGTATGATCAGACAACAGTCTACAGCCCAAACGTAGCGCACAACGTGTTGTAAGTTGATGTTGTGATGTTAGGCAGGGCACTACGACAGCGCTTGAGCTTGCACTACACACGCCAGCTAGTGCTACCGATTTGCTGGGAGACATGTAATTAGTAATGGTACTTTACGGCGCTTGCTTACTTGCTGCAGGTTGTATGGAGCTGTCATCGGCGGCCCAACTGGTGTCGGACGCGCGCGAGGCCTGCCGCGGCCTCGTGCTGCTGGGAGCGCTACACCTTCTGTACCTGGTGACACCGCAGAGACCTGACGGGCCACCGCCAGACTACCGACATTACTACTCGCTGGTATGTCATTAGTTTACTCAATGTGAGCAATGCCAAACGCATTTAAATCGAGCACATTTGAAACTCTACAAGAATTGTAATTATGCAGAATTGAGAAATTAACATTACTGTTTGCCGCGAAAAAAAGTGTCTTCTGTATACGTAGTTCGCAGCGTAAACATATATAATTAAATAAATACACTTGTTTAATAATTAAATAAATACACTTGTTTAATAAATAAATAAATACACTTGTTTAATAAATAAATAAATACACTTGTTTAATAAATAAATAAATACACTCGTTTAATAAATAAATAAATACACTTGTTTAATAAATAAATAAATACACTTGTTTAATAAATAAATAAATACACTTGTTTAATAATTAAATAAATACACTTGTTTAATAAATGAATAAATACACTTCTTTAATAAATAAATAAATACACTTGTTTAATAAATAAATAAATACACTTGTTTAATAAATAAATAAATACACTTGTTTAATAAATAAATAAATACACTTGTTTAATAAATAAAATTCGTAAATCTAAAATGTCTATAAGATGATCATTTTATTTTAGATAAATTTATGCGTTGAAATATTAAAATTTTTGACTGGTGACTGTCCCATGTTACGTTGACTACACTTTCTGAGAGCTCAGTGTTGAGCGTGCCATATATATTTTATTTATTTTTACTTGTACGTAAATGACCGTGTTTTTGTCTCTGTCAGTACTGCACGTTGGACGAGGAGGGCGTGGCCACGGCGCGCGCGCTTGGTATCACGGAGATGAACGCCGTGCGGATGATGACCGGCAAACCCATTACTGTGAGCTTCTTTTATATTATTTACTCGGAAAATTTAAACCCTATTTCATTTATTTTATTATAGTACGTATAGGGTGACGAACGAGCAGTTGGGGCCTTTAGATACCTGCACAATTGTTAACACATCTACCCTGCCCTCCAACGAGCCAACGAAACCTCACAAGTCGCACGAAACCTGACAATATAATCATGACTTTATCATGTGAGCCAGAGGTACCTCCCTGACTGTGCTCTCTAGTTCTATCCTATCGACCATGAAAGTGTTAAATTGTCCTGCCGCAGTAAGCTTCACGCTAGTGCGTAATGTACGCTCGCTGAGTGTGTGTCTCGTGTTTATTTTAGATGAGCACATATTGTACTCTAACTAAATGTTTACTGTTACTAAGCGCGTGCTCTTGTCTAAGACTGTAACCAAATTTATTTTATTTCCGTTTAAACTTGTCTGTTCTGTTCCGACTTCTCTTAATTTGCTTTTATTTGTAACCTTTTGTTGGCTTCTTACTTGCTAAACTAACTTGCGCCATTACATGAATTCCCAATATGAAAGCAGATAGTTTGTGGATGGACCATGGAAACGAGACCGTGTATCCGTGCAGGTATATTAAACAAATGTTAATTAAGCAAACCATTGGTTGATTTTCTTCGGTTCCCATGAGGCCCGAGCCTGAGTCGAACCTATGATTTGAACATTGGCGTCCAAAAAGAGATTTGAGAAACCCTGTACTACTACTACTACTAACTAACCTAACCTAACCTATGATTTGAACATTGGCGTCCAAAAAGAGATTTGGGAAACCCTGTACTTCAAATATATGCTTAAAACTTGCAATTGTCCAGAACATCTCCGAGGTGGTGCTGCGGCGCTTCTACCTGGCGCTGGTGCTGCGGGACCTGTGGCGCGAGCTGCCCACCGCCCTGGTGGCCGACAAGTATGTTCTGGCAACTTAAGTGCGCGTAGAGCGGCGAACGAGCAGTAGTAGCCTTTTGAAGCCTACCAACCCCCATAAATATCCACACGACCCGAGGTTATGTAAATGGGTTGTCACTCTAATCATGTAAACTCAGTAAAAGGGGGCAAGACTTCTGCAATTGGCTGTGTGCACCCGCAAACCACACGAAACGCGACGGCATTGTCTGTGCTTTACACCTGTACTCTGTGAGCGTGTATTAGCATTCCCGACGTACCGGCTTGATCCGACTGCGGCTAACAAATGGCTCTACCACTTGCAAACGCACTAAGATCCAGTGATCATTTACACGAAATTATTATTTTGAATGTCTGTTACCTAAGGCGAAGTGTTTAGGCGCTGTGTCCAAGAGGCGTCACTCCGGATCCATGTAAGGACGTTACCTCGTCTTGCCGAAACGCAATTGAACTCGAAAGCCTGCAAGCCCGGTACGCGCCACGCAATTGACCGGTCTGGTCCGTTTGAGCTGGTCGAAATATGTTGCTGAAGGCGAAACGTCGTTGCTCCGCCTTACCGGATGTTGTCGGGCTACTGTTCCGACGCAGAGTAAGCATGTCTGTCGCACGGTAGTGTGAAATGCAGCGACGGCGGGTAGTTCACAGCGATCGGTGCTAGGAGTTGGGACCCACATTTAGTACATCTGGCGGATGATTTGTTGCGGTTGCCACTCCTGAAGGGGGTGAAGTTTGTGGGGTACGCCGACGATGTGACGATTTTAGTTGCAACCGACACCACCAGTTCGGGGCTGGAGCTGGAAAGGTCTTAAGTGCTCCGACTTGTAAGAAGGTACGCAATGGACTGGAGTTTTCGGCCGCAAAGTCGTCTTCCATGACTATCAGGTGATGCTCCAGAGCTGAGATTCTTTGTATCTACTGTGACTTATATTGTAGAGTGTTGGTTCAGGTGCGCGTCTTTATACGTGCAGAGTGCGCTTCTGCACACATAGAGACCCGCTTTGATCCTGTATACTGATAGATCCTGAATAGTACTGACTGTGCTAATTGGCGGTGTTAGCAGGGGTACTGTCCGTCGACCTCGAGGCGTTGCTAAGCGTGAAGCGCCGGTCGGAGTGTCAGAGAGAAGTGCTTAAGCGTGCCAAACTCAGTGACTGATGCCGTGTTTATGATCACGTCACAATATTTGAAAAAACATGTTTTTACATTTACTTAGTTACAGAAAACACAAAATACTTGATTAGTTAGTAGGCGTGTCAGCAAAAAATTATAGAAAGGCTATAAAATGTCAAGGTTTTATAAAAATATAAATTGCATTTATTTTAAACAAATTTCTATAGCCCTATTGATTGGATCAATTGTGTCTGTCCTTGTAGGTACATGATGTCCCGCGGCGCGGTCCAGGCGCTGATGGGTAGCGCGAGCGCGTTCGCGGCGTGCGGAGAGCGCGTGTGCGGCGCGCTGCGGCTGTGGACGCTGCAGCCGCTGCTGGCGGAGCTGGCCGTGCGGCTGCGGCTCTGCGCCGCGCCCGAACTGCGCGCGCTCATGGAGCTGCCAGGCGTTAAGAAGGTACGTGCGGCGAGTAACAGAGAGCAGTTACTAAAAACTACTCGTATAAGCTTTATCCATGATAGTGAAATCGTGAAGTGGGAGAAGTATTTAGAGGTCCTCGCCCTCATTCACATTTAAGGTTTATTGTGATATCATATGAGGTACAACAGAGCGTAGTCGATACATCGTCCGCTAATAGCGTTAGTGTCGCCGGCAGGCACGCGCGCTGCAGCTGCTGCGCGGCGGGTTCAGGCGCGTACAGGACGTGGCGCGGGCGCGGCCGCAGGCGCTGGCGGCCGCCGTGCCGCACCTTTCGCTGAAGGCCGCCGGCCAACTCGTCAGCGCCGCCAGGGTATGTACTTCATTATATCCAACTGTTTTTTGTTTTAACAAGTGTATACACAAATTATAGAGTACATCCGATGCCACTTTTTATCGTACAGCAGAGCGTACACGTCACACTAGCGCTACAAGCTCGCCGCTATCGTCTTGAAGACCAAATTAATTCAATGTTTAATTTCGAGATTTAGGTCTTTACTTGAGAGAGTTAGAAAACTCGATTTTTTTAGTTAGCAACAAATGTTAATCCTAAAAATACTCAATTTTGTAGCCCACGCGGCTGCCAGATTATATCAGTTTGAATGCAATAAAGACACGTTTTATGGTCAAGAGCTTAAGCAAACAGTCTGTGTTTTGTATGTAAAGATATATACTACTAAAAACAAAATAAGGGCCTCTAGTTTATTTACATTTAAGTGCAATTTAATAAACTGAAAGTAACTGATAAGTAGCATTATATTCATATTACGAACTCTTTGGTGTTCGATCTCTTTTATGCCTTTTTTATTTTGTGTTCGTGTTCCTAATTTGAAAGTATTGGCCATCATTTTAAGAAAAAAGAATAATTGTATGTTCTTAACATGTTTCGGTTATTTTAGGAAAAAAAACTATTACTTTTTCAATTTTAATTGATTCATTGATCATCTCGTGTTAATCATGCCACCAGTAGGATTCAAGAAGGACGTTCTCAGCGTTACGTGGGTTTGCAGTTGGGTTTTTCTCGAAGAGCTGTCCAAAATGTATGGAATCGCTGCCAAGATACTGGCAGTGTTGCCAGGAGACCTGGTTCAGGTAGAGTTCGCATAACAACGACTCATGAGGATCGGTATATACGTCATCGATTGCACGAAGACCAGCAAACGTCAAGACGACAAGTTGTTCTAACTCCTCTCCTCTTAATCAGTGGGGCGAGGTGCTTTTTACAGACGAGTGCAAAGTAAAATTTCTTAATGATGATCGGCGTGTCAGAGTGTGGAGACGACGCGGCGAGCGGTTTTCGGAGTCCTGCATTCACGAAGTTGGTCGTTTCTGTGGTCCCAACGTAATGGTTTAGGTGGGATTAGTTTACACGGTAAAATCGAGCTCTCCATTTTAAATTCGGGTACCGTAACTGCAGAATGTTACATCGAGGAGGTCATCGGGCCTCAAGTGATCCCATTTGAACAGCGAGTGGGGCCTGGATTCATCCTGATGCAAGATAATGCCCGTGCACACAGCTCAATCAACCCAAACTGTCCTAGAAGGGTTTCATATTGAGGTATTACCATGGCCAGCTAACAGTCCAGATTTAAATCCGATCGAGCAATTGTGGGACCATTTGAAACGAAGAGTAAGAGAGAATGAGCAAGGGGTCTACAACCAACAGCAGCTGATTGATGCTTTAAAAGATGCTTGGGAGGAGATTCCAGATGAAAACGTGAGGAATTTAACCCAGAGAATGCATACGAGGCTTCTGGAGTGTATTGCTAAGAGAGCTCGTTATTAAAAAGAAGAAACAAAAGTGACAAGAACAGTTTGTCTTTTTCCGGTGATTTCTTTTGTTCATGTTTTTCATTCAAAATGGCCAATTTTATTATGAACATAAAGAACAATTCATGATCATATTTTAAGCAATTGTTAGCCTATATTATAATCAATAACATTATTTTGTATTTACATAAGTTAAACAAGTTAATGTCTTTATTATTTTCATGATACATCAAAAAAACTTAGTGGCCCTTATTTTGTTTTGAGTATTATATATGGATGGTTTACTTCCAGATGATGCTGATAGAGCAGGTGGAGAACCTCCGCGCGGAGGCGGAGGAGGTGTTGGATGAGCTGAAGGTCCCCTGACGCCGCACGAGGCGCCTGCGCCCCACTGCAGGCCTGCTGCAAAGGGGCGCAGGCGCCTTGTAGCTGGTAGTGGTTAGCACAAATTAAGTTTTCAATTTTATAATAAATCATTATCATGGAACATGTTCTTATCAATAATTCTGTTACTTATAGAAATAGTGCTGTTATCTACTGAACACGAAATTTCGCGCAAGCAGAGGTTACGCTACATTCTTACGAAGGGCGGTCCTAAAGTTCGCGGACTGCGAGAGACGCCCCGCCGGTCGCTAACGGAGCCTCTCGCTGTCGCTGCACACCTCGTGTGTACCAAACTCGTCTCCGCCTCTGTCCGTCTGTTGCGATGCTTTCTTCTCTTAAAACACGCAACGGATTTTATGCAGCTGTGACATTTACAAAAAAATATTCCCGAAGGTTTATACAAAGAGAACATTCAAATATTTTCACAGTGGATTATAGGATTATTGCTGTCACCTTTGGGCTGGAGTCTCGCAATATCAGCGCATTCCATTTGACCGTATTCAACGTAGAGCGGCTCGAATCGTCGATAGCCGAGGTCTTCTCAACTGTCAACTTACCAATGTTCCCTGTGCTTATTCTACCGCATTTACCACGGCGAGTGTTCCGATGAATTGTTCGGACTAACACCTGCAGCTGAATTAAATTATAGTACTTCGCGTCAAAATTCAAAACTTCACCGGCACCATCACGATGTTCCGAAGTCCTCTACCGTGCGTTTTAAGCGATATTTTATTTCCGCGCACTACTTACTTAAGGACACAGGTACCCCTGGGGTATTACCGGACCGATACGACTTAGGGATCTTCAAGAAAAGAGCGTACTTATCTCCAGAAGGCCGGCAACACATCTGCGAGTCCTCTGGTGTTGCGGATGTCTATGGGCGTTGGTAAGGCAATCACTTCGAAGTGGCCCAACTGCCTCCTATATAAACAAAAGGTATATTTATCTAATAGAGAAAGTTCCATATTTTATGAAGTCAAAAGAAATATTTTTTCTAGCGCTTACATTGTGAACACTGCCTAATGAACCACACGAGATGCAGCCCAATGATGCGCTGTAGTAACGACGTATGTCACGTACATAAGAAATCTGCTATATATTTAACTATAAGTTATTTCAAAATATTAGATCATCATCATCAGCCCGGTAACGTGCACTGTTGACCATAGATCTATATAAAGATCATATTCCCATTAGCAAAGCAAATTTCCCCCAATCATCGTTAATCCTTTCAAATAAATATTTCTCGTTTGCCCCTTATTACATAAAAAAGCTTCCTTGGCCATTGCAAGTAGGTCAAAATTGTCCGTTACCTCATTTAAATCCATAAGTTAGACGTTATCACAGATTTACTTTACAGATACACGCAACAATTTCTTGCAGCGGTGTGTCGACACCAAGAGTTATTTTGATGTGTCAATGCGCTACTGGCTTTACCTGTATATAGCGAATGTCCTCCTGTACTAACCGTGTGCGTGTTGTGTACGACGCACACGTGCACACAAGACACGCTGCGACGTGTCACGCCGCACTCCCTGCAGTAATGACCTGCTAAATCGAGTCTTCAGGTGGCTTCACGTGTGCCAGAGGTATTGTATCTCACGGTGCGCGCCGGTGTTACGTGAGCCAGTGGTGTTGTATTCTCAGGTCGTGTGCGATGTGCCTCCGCACGTAATGCGACATCCTAGCCGCCATCTCGTGGCGCGCGCCGGTGTTATGTGAGTCAGTGGTGTTGTATTCTCAGGTCGTGTGGGATGTGCCTCCGCACGTAATGCGACAACCTAGCCGCCATCTCGTGGCGCGCGCCGGTGTTATGTGAGTCAGTGGTGTTGTATTCTCAGGTCGTGTGGGATGTGCCTCCGCACGTAATGCGACATCCTAGCCGCCGTCTCGTGGCGCGCGCCGGTGTTATGTGAGCCAGTGTTCTTGTGCCAGTGGCGTTAGGCGCTGCAGTGTCTGTGGTTTGTTTCGACTATTTTGGGAACACATAACGTGGGAGGATATTCCGTGGGAGGTATAAAGGATGAAGGACGCATATGACACTCTGTTGAACGTTTATTGCACCCTATCGCCTCTTGTATATACACGGCTTCAGGTAGAGTGCGGGCAGTTTGGCCTTCTTGCTGGGCGCCTCTCTCGCCTTCGTGAACTCCATGAAGTAGAACACCTGGTGGCTCCGGTCCACCTTCCGGAGCGTGAAGCCGAGCTTCTGCACTTCCCTGCTGAAAGAGTCCACGTCGTCGAACCTGCTCTCAACTTCTGCTATAAGCAGGTGCCCGCTGAAATAAATTAACATTGTACTCATTTGAGATTACTCTAAAATATAGTTTTATGACGTTGGGGGGCAAATGACATTGTAATTTTTTCCGGATCTGTACTTATGCTGTGGAAGCGAAGAGAAGCGCAGTACAGCTTCATCGGGAGTGCTCGTCTGGTAACGAGACTAGGTCGACAATGGGTCCGAGTGCATTTTTACGTCGAAGGCAGCTCGCGCCCTGTAGCTAAAATGTTGGATTAGTCCCTACTCTGGAGGTGTCGTTCGGACTGTTCGTAGTCGAACGTGTGTGTCCTTGTCTGACTTTGCGAGTGTCTGTCTCCTTGGACGTATGCACCGGGTGTGCGGTGTCGAGTCTGAGATGTGGCCGTATTCGTCCGACAGAACGTGTCTGGAGCGATCAGCGATGATTGATACAGTCTGGATGACGAGGCACCCGATCGACATACAATCCATCGTGCTTGTTTACTACTGACGTCCTCTAGTATGCTGTAGCCTCATCCTGTCCCTAAGATAAAATTTATTGGTTTCACGTGTAGTTCATATTATAGTTAGTAATACGAGCCCTCACACCTGGGCTTCATAACATAAAAGCTTATAAATAAAAATGTGAAGGGAAAGAAAATAATCTATGATCTACTGCTTAGTTCAGTTGCATGCAACTTTGTTACCAACAGCGTAGTATAATTAAACTAAGCCACTTGACTTCTTAGGATACTCCGAAGAAACTGTACCTACTTTATAAACACGGTCGTCTGTAGGTAATGTACGATATTATTTTACGTGATAACGTTTCTCTATGATCTGTCACACTCATAGATTGAAAGAGACAACTTGTTTCGCTCTCTCGCTAGTAGGCTCCGTCTACTTGGAGCTTTACTATGACTCGGTACGCATACTTCTATGTGCATGCAGCTAGCGTTATCGATTTATAAGACGTTATCAAACTATTGTTACCCCATTTTCAGTACTCTATTAGCTTCAACGAGATACTGGGTGAGATCCGTGCCCATCAGCGCCAGGCAGTACACCACCACGTGCACAGAGTCGCTGAGCAGCGGTGTGTGCGCCATGTCGCACACCTCCACCCCCGGGGTGGTGGCCACCAGGTCGAACGAGCGTACGCTGTGGGGAACTCTTTTGGCAAGTGCTGCTTCTCCGCATCCCATGTCAGCGATCAAATGGGTTTTAGGCCTGAAAAATTAAAGGCTCACATATTAAATATAGAAAATGCCACCACTCAGTCCAGTAAGGAATAGTGATTGTAACAGAATTGGGCACGTACAACTTAGAGGGTACATGCAATTTGTGTGTTTACGGAGTCCCCTTGATGGGCATGATGAAAGGAGAGCATGTGTCAGCATAACAATTATACGGATGTCTATGGGCGTTAGTAGGCATCGAAATGGCAACCATAAAACATATTGAAATTTAATGAATTTTTGGTACCCAAAGTTTGAACCCTATGTTGTGACACATTATAACAATCACTCAGAAATTTGTGATGAGTACTGAAGCCCTAAAACATTCATACAATAATGGTGATGAAGTTGTGTTGCTCTTTGATTCTTTCAGTCCATGATCCAATTATTTGACCACTGGACTCATGTACGCAACAACACAGCACTGTTAATTCATCATGGTTTTAGGGATTCACACCAGTGCACACCAGTGGTGCCATCCAGAGCGACTGTAAAACAGCAATGGCACTACTACATGAACACCGATTAGCTCAGTTGGTAACGTGGTAGATTATGCCAACTGTTCCTTGTTCTCCCGAGAAGGGCCATCAAAGGCAAGCGCTGGTGGGGTCTAAATTTATCCACACATTCTCTTGACTCCTCCACTGGCCGGTGTGAAGAAACACTTCTGGGATTTTGTGGGTAGGGGGAGGACTAAAGTTGTGTGATATTTCCACAAATATTGTTATTATATATTATATTATCCACTGTCAAGTAGCAGGTTTCTAAAAGCATTCAATATTCATAATACTGGATGTGTAACTTACATGCTTTTTATTTTCCTGATGACTACATCTAGAGGATTGACTGGCCACTTCTTAACTTGCTGCTGATAACCCTGGTGATATGTGTAGAATGCTGCTGGATCTTCTTTGAAAAGTTTTTGAGCCTCTGATCCGCTGGATGTATACAGTTTCTCATTTAGGAATCTAAATTTGGCAGCTTTAACAAGGTTCCTTCATTAATATTATGTTAATGAAATATAAATCTCATCATTATAAATTAATTAAACAGAGTGTCATTTCTTTTTCATTCCTGTTTATATTTAATGTCAGAACTTGGAATACATATGAGTTATATATCCTTTAAATGTAGTAATAAGTATGTAGTGACTTAATATGTTAAAAATAGTAAAGCCATTACTGAATTATATATAATCATTGTTCTAGAAAGGACTGTTTGCAAGAGTTCTACTGGCACATTGTGGTAATTATATCATTACATTTAGTATACTTTGTAACAGTACGAACAGCGAAAGGGTTGACGCATTGGCAGCAGAAGTTCCAAATGATCATGTGAACCAAACCTATACAAAAGGCAGTTATGGTATGTGTAGGTACAACTTATGGTGACAACTTACCATTCAACTTTTCCAACATTCTATCCCTTAACCTAGTGCTGGTATTGCTAACATTAATGGAATTCCTTTGATTTAACAACATATTTTTTAAAATTTCTTTTTTAAAATTTCGTTTAGTCTTTACTTTATTCACATGTTCATTATTTATTGCTGGAATTATTTTATAATTGATTTCTGTTTCTTGTCTTACTCTATTTACGTTTTTACTTGAGCTCATTTCATTACTTATATTTGAAGTATCTGTCTTTTTTCTTATATTTGCTTTATTAATTTCTGTGTCCATTGTATTACTTTTAGCTGGCAGTAATTGCTTCTTCTGCCTTTTTATAAAAGTAGTTGTTTTTGTAGGTTTGTGTTTAATATTATCATTGATGTTATTAATTTTTGTTTTTACTAAATTCAATTCAGAACTTTCCGAGAACAATGTTTCTTCATTGTCTTCCTTCTTATAAGAATCAATGAGAGTTTTCTTTTTAGCATCCAATATAACCTCATCTAACTTGTCTGCATCACATTCTTTAATATCAATGTGGTTGAGGGCAGTATGCTTGACTTCTTTCTTTTCAACACCAATTACTTTTCCTGTTACCTTTTTATTATTGTTCCTTACATTACTATTTTTTAATTTTGTAATTTTTCCATTCACAATTGGTTTTGGTTTGTTTTTAGCTTCTGAATTATTGCTTGTACTTAATTTTGCTTGTGTTTTATTGTTACTCTTAGATTTACTCTTGCCCTGTAACAATAATGGGAAATAGTATGCTCAAGGTGTCAAGAGTCACTTCACTTTGCTAATTTGCTACTTTGGACATATTTTTGTGTATTCTGCTCAGGATTCCACAAATAGTTACAATATTTAGAATGCCATATTAAAAAATACACTTGACAACATGCATTCTAAACTTTAATAAATATCATATCATCACCGTTTTGTTCATTCAGTTCATATTATGATATATGTAAAAAGTGTTTCATTAATTTTTTGACTTCATAAAATGTTATAATTAAATTTTTGTATTCATAAAATGTTTTATTAGTATTGTTTTAATATATTAGATAATTTAATAGAAACTGTCATATATTGTTAAAAATATAATAATATCAGAATTTAAATCATTCTCTTTTGTAATATATTTATTAAATTATATACCATTATGACTATTTTTACAACCATTTGCTTTTAAAGTTTTCTAGAGATATATGTTAACCTTTAGACAGTGGATATAAAAAAATTGTGTAAGATCAGAACAGATCCATGAGTTGTTCACTAGTTTAGTGTTATAACTTACAGCCCTTCAATATATTTACATACCAAAGTGTTCTAATTACTATGCGATGAATATAAGTTTAACATATTGTTATCAGTCACATATCGACCACTACTGAAAATAGACAAGTGATATTAATGCAGCAGTATGTTAACTGAGTATGTTTATTACCTAAATTACATACTAGTACTTCCTAAAATACCTCTACATTAACATAGGATTAGCGTGCAATTACAAACACAAGTAAAATAACAAAACAATACTTTACAGGCAATAATTTCTTCAAATCTATATTCGTTTTAGGAACGTCCTCTCCCCAGTCTGGTACTTTAAACATTATACCTATTTGAATAGTCGGTATTTATGACTAAAAATATTAATTTATTGTATAAAATGTTATACAATTTACAACAAAGCAACGTAATATTTCAAAAAATAAAAATAACCTCGTAAGTCTGTGAGGTTTGACTTTTGAGGCTATTGTCATAAATTCATAACACAAACACGCGATATTGACGTATTGAACTTTTAAACAGTTCCAATTTATATAAGTTTATAGTCCTAACTACAAAAACACAATTTCCATTTGTTAAACAATATCTCTCGTTTTCTTAAAGCTAATTACTATTTCAGTGTTCCTACTGCAAAAACACTTGACATTATCCACCTTTAAAAGTAGAACAGAAGCATCATAAACTCAATTGAAAAAAATCAAGGATTTGCAAAAGCGATGCTTTTAGTATATTTTACTCAGTTTATATTATACATTATTCTAAGGAATATAGTGCCCCCGGAAAATGAGCAATCGAAGCTTTTTGGCGATTACCGACGCGTATAGACATTCGCATTATTGTTGTCGTGCCAATGTGATGTCCTACTTTCCTTATTTCCTCCAGTGGGCCACTGGCTACCACCCACAAACCGCACGAAAAGTGCCACTTTACAGCGATGTCATGTGAGCGAGAAATACCTCCCTGGTCGTGCCGACCCAGCTCGGATGGTATACAGCGCGGCACTACCTTTTACAATAAAAATAAATAATAAAATAAGGTATTATTATAACAAATATGTATGAGAAAACTGATGACGCTCGCGGTGTTCTCAGTAGTTACTGTGTGGGATCCGGTTGAACCACACCACATCATTGGACTCTTCCCGTTTCCCCGAAAAAGAAATGAGTTAAGTATTCCTTAATAAACTAATTATTTAATAATGATAACGATTGAATGTCATGTGGAATTATTATCTTCCTAGAGGTTATCTGCTTATGTTACCGCGTATTTATTTAAAACAATTGTCGTCTGGCTTTACCTATTTATTTTACTTCATTTATTTTAAAGAAAAATAATATATACCAGACACTGCAGCTATTATTTAAGTATGTACCTAAACTCATTCCTACCCAAAAATACTATGGAAAATTTTATAATAAATAGGTATTTATAAATAACTAACAGTTCATAAAATGATTCTAATTAAAACTTAAGAGACGTTTAATAGACCAAACCCATTGCAGGTACCTAGACAGCAGATCTGCGACTACCAGCAGTTGATGTTGTAACTTTCAAACTATCTTTTTTCTATAGCATAAGCGGGAAGACGAGAAACCGCCCTTTTGGTGACAAATTCGATGTATCTTTCTTTTTGTAGCCGAGGAATGTGTTTAAGCATCCCCTCAAATCGTCATGCCTGAGGGGTACGAGGGACTCTGTATCTAAGAGGCGACCATACGCACTACACTTCAGCGGTGTCCCCCCTCGTCTGCTTTAGGGTAGGGCCACGGCATCGCGTTGACATATATCGGTGGCACAAAGCAGGCAGGTGACCCGCGGATTCGCTACAGGGAAGGTTTTATTTGCGCATGTACTTGTCTCAGGCCGCCACTGTATTGTGTACTCAACCGCTTAGCTCCATTAGTTCGGCAGCTGCGAGCTCTATACACTGTTGCACGCTATGTATGAGCAGACTACCTACAAGTGTGGTCCGCACTTCTGTGTTATGTTATACAGTTCCTCATAATTACGACAAAAAGCTGTGGGAGTGTAAAATTGATTAGATTTTTTGTAATTTTTTAGAAGCCAGAACGGAAGGTGATCACCGTCGTTCCCCGGCTGCTGTCTTAAGTCCACGAATGTCACTCGTCACAGTAAACTACCCTCAGGCCACCCGTGACCATTGTAGCTGTGAAGCTTCTGAAACGTCGGGCTACATAAATAATTAAATAAATCGCGATAAAATCAGTAAAATTATTTTTATTGTAATAAACCATTCCTGTTAATGTTCCAAAGCAGTGAAGCAGCCAATTTACTGAACGAATTCCGAGGTATCTACAGGTGCGGCTACCTACCTACCCCACGAACGCAATTTGTTTATCAATGTGTACAAACCGCCTGTAAAGGGACGGACGGTTAATGTCGACGCTGTTGGAATTCCGCCAGTCTACGGCCCTTCCTATCCCATCATTCATTTGAGCCACCCGACTCTCACCGACCACACCAGACGCGACATCATGACCTCTCGCCAGCTCCGGGTGGCTTGACGAGCTGCTGGAATGCAACAAGGATACTATCTGTTACACTTTGTTTTTTCTTTGTTGTCTAAGTTTCAACAATCAGTCTGTACAGCTTATGGGATAGTGGCACTCGCGGACGGACTGCTGCCCCATATCACGTATCATGGAGGGCAACATTGAAGCATCTCGTTATTTTGTTTCTCAATCTGGACTAAATTTATAGAGGGTGGAGTCAAAATAATTTCGAGTACACCTACTGCCGCCGCGTGGTGCCTGGCGGACAGACACATCGACATACAAACTCCTCACGTCGTACAGAGCTCCGTTACGAGTTACATATGTGTGCGTTACAATACATGCGCTATAATGTTCAGAGCTAGCGAGCAGTTCCACAGCAGGCTTAGTTACTACACGTCATAACAAATATATTATGAGGATATATTTTAATAATTTAGCATTTGTGTTGTTGTTGTTGTTGTATGGTGAAGTTCCTTCTACCGTGTAGTTCCTGCAAGCTTACTGAAGTGTCTGAACTTACGACTCTACACAAGTGTGCCTCCTGTCTACTGCCTGCCGCCTGCCGCCTGCTGCCTGTGGCCTCCTGTCTACTGCCTGCCGCCTGCTGCCTACTACGTCTGCCTGGTGCCTGCTGAGTCAGCATTGATCTTTAGAGAATCCACATGATCACATGAGTGATTCCTTGATTATATTGTGTATGTAGAAGGTACACACTTTATCTATGAGCCCAAGAGTTTATTCATTAACTAGCTGTGCCTCGCGGTGTCACCCTCGAAAACTTTGCCCCATGAGAACAATTCGTTTGGTTCGGTATAAAAAGCATACCCATGTCATACTAGATTGTAAACTATATTTGGCCGAAGTTCATCTAAATGGGTTCGAGAGCAGGCAAAGCTATGAATATGAATGTGATGGGTGTTATATAATATATTTATACTTGTATATACTAAAACAGTACAGAAAGTGTGTCTGTACATTAAACATTTTTCAAAAATAATTGTAGAGAAATAATTTGGAGAAAAATAATCGTTTCTTTTGTATGCTTGTCTGTTTGTAGATACTGATCTTCGGAACTAATGGGCGGATTTGAATGGTAATTTTCCGTTGTACAGCTAATAATCCTAGGCAACAAACATAGTGTGATTTGTTTTGAAAAGTCGTACATCTGGTGTAGAACCTTCAGGAAAAAAAAAAGAATCAAAATCGAAGAAGTATGCGGAATATAAAGAATAGTCGTGGGCATCAGCTCTTTAGGAATACTATAAAAATAGTCACGGGCATCAGTTCATTAGGAACACGATAGAAATAGTCGCCGGCGTCGGCTCATTAGTAACATGATAAAAATAGTCGCCGGCATCAGCTCGTTAGGAACACGATAAAGATAGTCGCGGGCATCAGCTCGTCAGAAACACGATAAAAATATTGGCGGGCATCAGCTCGTTAGGGCTACAGTAAATGCCTCGTAAATAGTTTAGCTGTCTCGTTTGTGTAGTTTATGTTACAAAAGCAAAGGACTTCAATTTATATTCATTAACGACTCATAAGAAGCTTGATATCAATTAACATGTTTATGCTATTAAATCTAGTATTCGTGTATTCGTGTCGCTATCGGCAACAGAACGAACTCATTGTTACGAGAGGTGATTGATAAGTATCCGAAACGACAAAGGAATACTTTAATAATCTATGTAAAACAATTCTTTTTTCCAACGCAGTTTTCTTCTACCTCGATGCATTTAGTCCAGCGCTTCTCCAATGCCATTACACCAGTTTGATGAAATGTTCTCTAACCCCTCAAAATACTCGTCTACGGCGACAATAACTTCATCTTTTGATGAAAATCTTCGGCCACCTAATCAGTTCTTGAGATTCAGGAATAAGTGAAAGTTGCACGGGGCCAGATCTGGGGAATAGGGGGGATGCGGTAACAAGTGCAACCACAATCGTGGAGTTTAGCGACCCTTAACGAGTGCACAGGTACGTTGATGTGGTGCAACAGAACTTTCTTTTCGGCTAAATGAGACCGTTTCTTTGGGATTTCTTCACATTTTTTTTGCAGCAAGCTTGCATAGCACTCTCCATTTATTGTTTTTTCTCTGTGCAAATAATCCACTAAAATATCTGCCGTAAATTTAAGCGCAGATCATTCAAAACGATCTTATAAAATCTTTTTGGTCATGTCCGGATTCGTGATTTCATTTGGACGGCCACACCTGTTAGTGTATTCGTAGCTCTGTCTCCCACGTTTAAAATCAGTTGCCTAGGTGTGAACTGTGCTCAATATAGGAGCAGTATTACCTAAAACACTGTCTAGCTTGACTTTAATCTAGGTTTCTATTTTTCCTTTTAAAACGTAAAACTTTATCACCGCACTAATTTCGTTTCTTTCCATTGTTGAGAAAATTTACGGCAGAGAAAGTTCCAGGATCACACAAATTCTATCAGTTAGAATAAATTCAAATTTGGCGTTCTGTTTTTGAAAAGATGATAGAATATAATAAAATATATTTTGTTTACCTATCTTTTTTTAAGTTCGTCGTTTCGGCCAGTTGTCATCCCTCGTATATTTGTGTCGTATACTCGTAGTACAGGCACGTGATTTACAGCATTATAAAGTTCCACTTCCATCTCTTAAACCAGAGACCACAGACCTGTCGGTACACTTGCATAAGACAATTTCTGTGTAAAAATAGTTTGTAAAACACAAGCTGCCCCCGCTCCTCCAGCGTCCCGCGCCACTGGCGCTTGTTCTCTGTTCAACTTGTTACTTCACATCCCGTCACTCAACACGTGGCGCCACTTGTAATGTTGATGTGCTTATAGTCATTGCCTCCAGTTATTATTTTATATAAATGAGAATGTTTACAAACCTCGGACACAACATTAGCCCGCATGCTTTTTTAAAGAATATGGGGCGCGGGGAGGCGAACGACCAATCTGAGTCTTTTTACGATTACCGACGCCCATGAACACACAATTACTATACCGACGCGTTGCTCTCCTTGGGCTTCCCTCCAATGGGCAACCGGCTACTCACAAACCGCACGAAACGCGACACTGAAGATGTCAGCGAGAGGTACCTCCCCGGTCGTACCGGCCCAAATCCGTTGCATAGGAGGATGTAGTGTCATGCACTCTGAATGGCACTACCTCCTCCTATGCAGCATGGCACTACCTCTTCCTAAGTATGTAGCAGTAGATTACTAGTTAAACAAATCAATCAGGAAAATATAAGGTGGAAGAGGTACCTCTCGCTTACATGATACCGCTGTATAGTGACAGCTTAGCGGTCGCGACTTGTGAGCGGCCGGTGGCACATTAAAGGGGAGAAGGAAAGGAGGAAACGCATGTGCATACTAATTGTGCTGATGTTCTCGGCATCGGTATTTATCAAAAGGCTCCGACTGTTCGTTTGTGCCCCTATAATCTAAAATACCTGCATATATACCTGTATGTCGCATAGCATGTGTTGTCAATGACCTGCACGTGCGTTGTGCGCGTGTGCGCGGCACGCGCATGCGCCGTGCGCGGCACCGCGTCCACGCCACCCCAAACTCATTTGTTTTCATTATAAATGAACGTACAATTCCATTTTGTCCCAGAAAAACGTGTATACATGTGAATCGACTGCATTGTATTTTTCTAAAAATTAAAAGCTCTTATAAAACCTATCTAAACTTCTATTTTACCATTGTAGCTACGTGTTGTAAAAACTCACGATTATAACAATTATTATCAAAGCTTGAAAAATATAGTCACAATATACCAACACTATTTGGGTGGTAAATATATTGACATAATCATCGAAAGTACCACCAGCACAGGAGAATATATGTAGCACAGGAGAATATATGTAGCACAGTCGAATGTGTCGACAGGTGTATGGAGACATTCTGAAATGTGTCGATGACAATTATTGCGGAGGGATCAAAACAATGTTCCTTACAGTGACACGACGCGTTCAACATTCGACAACGTGGATGATAACGAACTGACAACATGCGGCTGCACGGCTTACAGAAACCTATGTCGAGAACACGACGCGATAAACGAGTGAGTTGAAATTGTTAAGTGCAAGTTTCTCTAAGTTATTGTAAGGCAGAAGTGGCGCGGTATCACACGAATGTACTTCTGGTAGCTGGTAGAGTTTGTGATAACGATTTCCTATTTAAGCTGCAGTTTGGAATTCTGCCAGGAGCTATTATAAAAATGCTATTTAAAGACAAACATAAAGCATATTTTTATAAACATTTTAGTTTTTGATGGAACCGTTTAAATGTATACTCGTTAATGTTAGGTATTAAACTCACTTGATATTGAATTGAAAATCGGGTATGAAATATATTTTATGAATAATATATGTCTACAAGACGTGCCCTAATTTAATTTTTAATACCTTTAGGGCCGGTAGCTGTAGTTAATGTGACTATAACTGGTACCTGTGATACCTAAATTCCGAATGTCGGTTTCACAGGTTCCGACTTCGACTATGGCCTGTATACAATATGTAACAATAACCCTATTGTTTCTGCCAAGGACATAATCGGAAACGATTTTCAATTCTAAAAAAAGCATGTCATTTTGTAGTACGGGTCAACTTAAAAATACAAAATGAATATTAAATCACTTCGATATTGTTATAATCATGTATTAAAACGTCCCCTAAGCCTGATAGGTTTGGTTGACCAATCACCACATTACAAATGTTCATGAGCCCGAGTGTTCTATAGGTCATGCACTCGTTACGTGCACGCGACAACACTTGAATATAGTAACATCTGACCATGGTAGAGTGCGCTAGTATCTACTGGCAGATATGTGGCAGCTACTTGCTGTTGAGATAATAAGTTATACTTCAAGCTACAATTTGTGTGCTAGTAAATAATAATCATATAGATGTTGACTGGTACCTGTACAAATTAAACTTCTCCTTACTTTACATTTGCAGTAGCTGACCCGGCAAAACAACGTTCGCCAGTTTAGGTTAACAACCCTTATCATGTATGAAAAATAGATAGCAGTCGATTCTCAGATCTACTGAATATGCATATAAGATTTAGTAAAAATGGGGCCGTTTCGGAGGAGTAAGGTGGCTAACATTGTGACATGATAGTTTTATACTCGTAAGATTAAATGTTACTAAAATTTATGACAAAATCTATTATTTAACTTCCAGTGGCGTTGGCGATGTCAATGGAGCGTTGTGACTATGTTGGCGTTGTTGGTGGTGTACCACGCGGCGGCCAACGTGTGGCTCCTGACTCCGTCGCAGTGCCCTCTGCGGAGCACGCCGCCGCCGACCGAGAGCGCGTCGTGCGAGCCCAGCCTCGACAACGCTTCGAACCTGGCCATCGATGACGATCCTATATCGCGCCTGGACCTGCGCCTCGGCAGATGGGACGCCTCGAGATCTTATAAGATGTTCGACTACGCGACCGTCGGTGACTCGTACGCGGAGCTGTCCGCGAGCCGCCGCGTTTGTCTGGCCACACAAACATCTATCGAAAGGCTTCACGAACTACTCAGAATAGCATACCACTGGTCCGGACCGATATCGGTCGCTGTCTTCGTGGCTGGCGACGAGTTGCGGCTTTTGAGAGCGTTCGCTGCGTGGCTCTTCAGATGTCAACCCGAAATGTACTCTCGAATGGCGTTACATGTCGCGACACCGAAAGAGAGGCCGGGGATGCACGGGGACATGCCGAGTTGGTTCAGGAACTGTAACGGAACCCCGCTGCCTCCGGGAGAGAGACAGGCGGACACCGTGGCGTGGAGGGCGAGACATCCGTACCCTCAAAATCAATTAAGAAACCTCGCGAGGCGGAATTGCCACACGCCCTATGTTTTTCTGGTGGACATAGACATTGTGCCATCGAAAGGTATGTCGGAGTCTTTGGAGAATTTCCTGGCGAAGACTCCGAAGTGCCCCTTGTGTGCATACGTCGTGCCCACCTACGAGCTGGACAAGCGAGTGGCCAATTTCCCGGGGAACAAGTCAGAACTATTGAGGCTGTCAAAAAAGAAGCTGGCAATACCGTTTCACAGAAAAGTGTTTATATATAATCAATACGCTTCCAACTTTACGAGGTAAATACATGCTCATATTTTATCATATTGATTTTTTAATTATAACGAAGATAACATACGCTCACGGTTACCTAGTAGCCATAGATGTTAGATAATACGTTGTGTACTAGTGTGGCATGAGGCACGACCACGACATGTGCCCGATTCGGTCAGGAATCACCCCACCCCGCACCACGGTTCAAGCCTTGTCATGGCGGTGGGGCTCAGTAGCCTGAGGTGTGAACCCAGGCGAAGCCAATTGAACCAAAGGTAATGTTCTCTGCACCCCTCTTTTAAGAAGAGGAGACAAAAGAGCAACAAGAGGAGGCACTTTTGCGCACGCGGCAAGAGGCAAGGATGGGACCCTCACCCCACTGTCCCAAAGTTGGTGAGGTTGGCTTGTGGTGCGGGGCAACCCCGCTGTGTAGGAGGCGTCCCTCCCTTAGGGGGATGATTAGTCGTCGAGGTGCCCTGACGATTTGTTTTTCCAGGGCACTTCACCAAAGACGGCAAAGACGGTGTCAACACTCGCGGTGGTTTTTGTGGGTATTCGACACTATAATACATACACGCAGTATCACCGGCCATCTCTACAGCGGTAGTCTCTGTACGTGCACGTACGTACGCAGGGCGTGTGAGGGCAGGTCGACACGACCACATAGACATTAGGTGCAGGCTTGCTCACCGCGGCACGAGGCTTTCGCACCGCAAACTTACTGGGTCGGGACTGTTACCTCTTTATCTTCAAGACACGGAACTA
>JAFELO010000143.1:165243-187166 GCA_017140195.1 Eumaeus atala
GAGTCCACAGGCGGCAGCGAGAGCTCGGAGACGCACATCAGCCACGACGTGACGAACTTCGAGCTGCTGTACGAGCCCTTCTACGTGGCGTCGGACTCCGTACCTGCGCACGACGAGAGGTTCCTCGGCTACGGCTTCACCAGGAATACGCAGGTACGGCCGCCAAAATTTGTATGTTTTTTTGTTATGGAAACTCACAAAAACCACAGAACGAAAAATAAAATGTACTCAGTGTCTAATTATAAGGTTTCCTTAATTCCTTCTTTCTAGCTTTTTATCAATAGGGACATCTTTGTTGTTTGTTGTTTATTTACACATATTGGATCTGTACAATGATCACCTACGCTCGTCTAAGGGGCCCAGTTTACACTGAGGGTTCGCAACGCGCCCACGTCAGAGAACATACCCACAATAAACTCTGCTGGGTAAACATTTCTTTTTTTTTGGTTGCGATAATTCACAAACGTACTTTAATTTAGAGTAATTCATTGCATTACATTTTTGTCATTTATAAAATCCTTTACATTATAATAGGATTTTGATGTGAGTTTCTCTTTAACGATAGCTTTGAATTTATTTATCGACAAATCTGTTATATTACTGGGAATTTTATACAATTACCGGTAAATGAGCTATTAACTTTATGGAGCCCCTAGTACCGAGATTATGTGATCTCATGTCTTCTTGAATGTTTCTATGTTTTAAGGACGTACATAAGATGTTCAAATATATATAGGTCATGTAATGTCATATTTTTTGCAGTTGTAAATGTATCCTTGTTACGATAACATAATAACGAATTGCCGAACAATTCGAACACCAATCGAAACTAGTCCCTTGAATATATGGGGNNNNGGGGGGGGGGGGGGGGGGGTTTGTGGGGTCGCCGCCCTTGTCCCGCGGCCGTCATCAAGACAAAGTGACTGCAATGTGGTATCGCGCTGAATCTCCTAAACTACTAGACCTAAAGACAACTGTATAAAACATGTCAAATGCCAACTGCCTCAGATAGCTGACACTTCTGTTTGCGTGTTTGTATGTCTCGGCTACAACATCTGTAGACCTGACACCAATGACGACAGGTCAAGTCGCAGGCGATAGGCAGATTGTACTGCGCTGACGTACAGGCGCAACGGGGGCAAGCGCGATAACTTTGTTGTCATTCTGTACGTCCGTCTGAGTATGTAACGGGCGCTTTCCGGGGAAAACTTAACAAGCAACGTTTTTGTGTAGTGTCGGTACAGGTCGTAGGGGGACATACGACTAGTCAATACATTTTACCACTGCTATCACCTATCACCACACGAGACCCACAGCTGCCACTTGACGGCGCGAGTCGAGCAGTATCATGCGAGCACGAGATGCCACCTCGTGTGCCGCAGTGCAGCATGGCACTACCTCTTTCTAATAACTACTAGCACAAATCTTGGTAATTTATGGTTATCTCTCAGAAAAAAATATTTTTGTAGTGTAATATAAATTTGCGTAGTGAAATTATATACAAAATGAGCACAAACACCCACCCACAAATGTAAGTTCATCAACTTTTAAAGGTCGTTTTAGTAATGCACCTAGTAGGTAAGTAGGTTCCATCACGAGCTATTTCATTTGTTCCAAGAGAACTGTTATAAGTGTCAGACCCTCGTGACAGGTTTTCTTCTCTAATTGACTGACTGACCAGACTCCTGGCAGTGCTGGGATGTGGCCTTCGATGAAATGTTATGGCGCGCATCAGCAGCTATCGTTGTTGTAGGATCTATTGAGAAAACCTATATACAGGCACTTTCTCGTCAACTTTCAAAATGTCCTTTTTACGAAGTCTGGCGTTGTTTCACTTGTTTTAATAGCATAAGGGAACAAACGAGCGTTCGGAACTATTCCGCCATTACCAATGGGCAGTAACGATGCTCAATTGTTAAGCAGACGCTTTGTACTCCAGCACATTACCCTAATAGGCCACCAGCTACCCACGAACTGAACGAAACAGGTTTACTTTAAGGCAGTATCACGTGAGCGAGCGGGGACACATTAGCTATCACTTAGCTCGCTGACAAATACCGCCCGAATTAATCCGTAAATAGAAGCATTAAGTTTATAATGTAAAGGAACAGTTGACGCCGGCCGTTAGACGTATGGCAGCGCTCTGGCGCGTCTCCAAACCGTTCACCAACCGGCCGCCGGCGACCTCATTCTGTGACATTGTTACACACGACGCTGTTTGTTGTGTTACAATAATTTGGCTCGGTCGCCCGCTACGAAGATTTTTTTGCCTTTTTACATAAATTTTATGACGTAAAAACTTTTGCCGTCCTTTTTACGCCTTAGCTTTTGTTTACTTTACGTTTTCGACCACCGGAGCGTGAGTGCAGCACCTTAAGTGTAATAAAGAAGCCAAACATTATAAAAAATAATATACTTTATAACTTTTAGCAACCAAATAATTGCAGCGCGTGATGTAGCAATTTCGTAAATGCTCTTTCATTTTTTACTTATTTCATATTATAATTGGTTAGTGTGTTAAACACATTTGAATGTTCAGCACAAAGTCGACTCTCGACACATTATTTGTGAAGCTCATTAAGCTGTCGTATCTACTAACGAGTTTTCTTCTTTCTACCGAAATTTCTACCGAAACGCGAATGTACCTTTCTATTAACGATCTGAAGTATTGTTACGGATGTGTTGTTTTTAATATTATTGGTGATTTTAAGAAAATCACCAAATTAATTGTTTGTAGGTGTTAAATGTTTGTAGGTGTAATTTGTTTGGACTTCTACATGCATACTTGTTTTCATGATAGAGATCTAAAGATAACACAAGCTCACAAACTTCTAATTGTATTACAAATAAAAAAAAAAACTGTTTTTATAAATCATCCCTCAACACAAGGGGTGTTAGAATTACGGAATAAAAGTGAACATAAGACTTTTATAAGTTTCCTAATGTAACTTGTTTTACTAGCTCTCATGGGGATCATAGAAGGTACCCTCCTTCTCAGAGCCGCAAGACCTGTAGTTGTGCGGATGTTTATGACGTCGATATTCATTAGGAAGCTTAGACTGCTCGCTGCTGTAAAAATTTCGTTACAATTTAAAATTAATGTTACAATTTTCACGAGACATGTACACGACTCAGGAGAATATATGTTGAATTAATGAATTCATGTTTCACACAACGTGTGGTCCCTTAAAGGAGTCAGTGTGAGAGAAAGTAACTCAACACATATTTTACACTGACCCCTACTTAGAAGGAAGGACACATTTGACTCATCCCTCCCGCTCTGGCGGGATGGGAAGCAGCTAAAATCCTGTATGGTTGATTTGTCACATGATCCTGAATTCAGATTTAGATTACGCTTCTTAGAAAGTTAAGATGCACATGTCTGAGGTTCAAGTCCTATTGTCTGGTCAAAACACCCGGAATGGATGTCAGAATTCAAACATTCCGGTCTCCTCCGATTCGCCCGCGTCTATGCCCGTCTGTTGGCCTCACGGCTCAAGACGTAAGCTGGCTCACACCGCCGATCAAACCCGTCAGTCAGTGGTACCCACATCCCCCACCCTACCGTCCGGAGTCATGATATCTCCACGAATACTAGTCCATCCATTGCTGCAGATAAAATGGATACATCTTATGCGCCGGTGTCCGCCTCAAGAGAGACAGCCGCCGATCATTATCCACGACTGGCTCAGGTTGTATCTATCTCATTTACCCAGCCAACGCCATGCGATAACGGATTCCACGTACAAGTGGAAAATTCCAATGACCGTCTGACGGCCTTCCTGCAAGACAGGATGATTGGTGATCACTCGTACGCGCTTGAAAACGAGCGCGAACTAGAATTCGTCATTGTTGGGGTTCCACTGGAATCCACAACTGAGGACGTTAAATCCGTTCTCATAAGACAAGGTATCCCGATGGCTCCGGTTCATCGGATGTCCAACCTGAGGACGAAGAACACCTTCAGTAATGTTCTACACACTCGACGGCAATGTATCAAGTACGCGCGGTGTGCAGTCTCCTCGGAATATCCGTCCAGGTCCCGAGTTGACGCACATATCCCGGACAGCGTCCTAACTGCCGACGCTATGGTGATTCACGCTGGTGCTGCTAGTGCCTACGAGACCATCACACAGGGGACTGGCCACGCACGCTGCCGACCTACGAGCCACCAGCCTGTTGCCTGTACCGCAACGAAGTCCACACGGCAAACCACACGCGAAGGCGCCAAAGTAAAAATTAGAAATAAAAAGTCGCATAAGGGCAGTGCGAAAAATAAAACTAAAGCGCACAAGGCAAAGAAGAGCTCGGCTAGGCCGAAGTCACACGAACAATAAAACTAAAGCGCGCAAGGCAAAGAAGAGCCCGGCTAGGCCGAAGTCACACGAACAATAAAACTAAAGCGCACAAGGCAAAGAAGAGCCCGGCTAGGCCGAAGTCACACGAACAATAAAACTAAAGCGCACAAGGCAAAGAAGATCCCGGCTAGGCCGAAGTCACACGAACAATAAAACTAAAACGCACAAGGCAAAGAAGAGCCCGGCTAGGCCGAAGTCACACGAACAATTCTTTCTACGAAATTTTTTATCCATTACAGTACTACAGTAGTCAAAATACATTTTAGTAATATCCAATCGGCCAAAAGCTTCTTTTTAATAGAATAGGGGGGCGAACGAGCAACGTGTGAAAACTTTGCGTGCTACTACCCCCTCCTATGCAGCATGGCACTACCTCTTCCTACCATCCAATAAGCCTCATCAGCTATTTGGCTTAGCTGTATGAGAGAGTTCTCCTCGCACGCATAAAGGATTTAGTAAGAAATATAGGATATTCATAGACCAGCAATTCGCATTTCGCGAAGCTCACGCGTAGTTAATTTGTGACGCGTCCCGGAATATGTAATGAACCGCAATAGTAAACATCCGGCGTGCGCAGTTGACGTAGCTAAAGTGTTTGATAAAATCTGACACGAAGGCCTGATTTGCAAACAATGTCGTCTAGAGGTACCGGATAGACAAGTCAAATAAATAAAATAAAATTAATAACACATACAAGTACTTATCATTAAAGACAACATGTCTAACCGGCACTGGTAAAATCCGTGATGTATCTCGGTGTCACTTTTGATCGTGCTCTCGCCTTCAAGGCGCACATAAATAAAGACAGCAATAAAGCGTGGTGCATCTGACACTTTATTATTTAATAAATGCTAAAAGTAAGATGTCTCTCAGACATAAGCTCATGCTTTACAAAGTCCGCATCCACCCGATATTGTCATATTCCAGTGTACACACGCCAGACCCTCTCACGTAGAGATTTTGCAGAAACCACCACCGGCTGTCCGTGGTACGTGCGCAGCCTCGATTTAGATAAAGACTTTGAATTACCCTCCAATTGAAATCAGAGGGCACTCAAATACATCTCGGCTGAGTACTTCGAACGAGTGCCCGCCACCCCAACCCTACCGTCACAAATGGTATGTATGCAGTCACATACATACCACCCAGACATACGTCAAGTCAGACAACAGCACACACCATCGCCCACCAACAGTACGAACTACACCTTTAGAGTAGGAAGTAATCCCAATACGATCAACGATTTGCCTAGCTCAAATAACACCGCAGTGCCGCTTAGGTGTTAGCGCGCGCGTCCTTTCACCCGTCAGAAGGTGAAGGGGGGGACGGCCCGCCCGGTCATGTTCCTCACCATGAGCCAAATGTTCACGTTAGCGCCGAGGCCATTTTAACTACCGCGCGCGAGCTGCCGCCGATATCAGGGACCTCTCATTCCCTCTAGCCTTGATACTAATTTTACATATAAATTAGCTGTTACAGACACTCTCATATCGGCATGCATCCCCCCCATCTGCGCGGATGGGGATCGTGTCCTCTTTCGTCTCATCGCTGGAGGAGCACATATAGCAATCCGATGAAGCTGTATAGGGCTTCTTTTCGCTTCCACGGTATAAGTTTAGGTCCGGAAAAAAATTCAAATTTCATGGCCGTTTTGTTACCATCACACATCGGCATGTGACATACTGTCAAGTAAAGCTCTATAGCAGAACAGCAATGCATGTTGAATATGTTGAATTACAGCCACGTGACGGCACCGGGAATTGTGGGATTTAACAGGTAGACTAATGTTATCATAGTGTGTGTGTGTGTGTGTGTGTGTGTGTGTGTGTGTGTGTGTGTGAGTGCGTGCGTGCGTGCGTGCGTGCGTGCGTGCGTGCGTGTGTGTGTGTGTGTGTGAATACCTATATTTGGTCTTGCGTGTATGAATATTTTTCCACCTTTTATTTTGCGGGCATGGTCCACCACTTTCCCACCGCTGCTACTCCTGCAGTGGCCACCACTTGTGAACCTTTGGTATGATCGCAGGGAACCCGCGGGAATGCTAAAAATGCCGTGGGACCCGCAAAGAACTTAATCAGAAGAAAACAGGAGGAGTAGGAAGTGTTTCCACAAGAGTTCTCTCTCCAATCAGGCGGAGACAGTATGGGATTGCATTTATGTTATATGATGTATACATTGTGTGTGGGTGTGTGAACACCTACTTACATGTGTTGCATTCTGTGCGGATGGCACAGGACGCTATTAAAATCCTTGCAGAGGATTTTATAATCGGTCGTCGGATGTAAAGAAATTTGAGACGCTTCTTTATTGCTTGAGCAAATGAGCATTAGGACCACCCGATGGTAAACGACTACCAGCTCCTCATGAGATGTTCATCCGGCAGGATCTGTGGAGGTACATCGCGTCTGCGAAGTGCAAGGTCTCCATTTTGTGGGTGGCATTAATCACCTACCTCCTTCTAGTTTGCCCCTTATACTACCAAAAAAAACCATAATTCAACCATTTATTCTGATTTATGACTTTTCTCACAAACGCTACACAGCTGTCACTTTACGGGGTGTCGTATTAGGTCCACGGTCGTGCCAGCTCAATTCGGCTGCAATGTAGAATGGGACTACCTCGTGCTAATGTGGGCAGTTGTATGCGAATCGTCTATTTGGATCCGGACATTCGGTGAAGATGCACTTGTACAATCCCGTCTCCACGGCGGCTCTTGTCTGCCGTCCGGCTCTCTGCAGAGTAACAATAATAGTAGCCTCGGCGCACAGCCGCTACGACAGCCGACAGCACACAACATGGCACAGACATGTGTGTGGCGTGCGCATACACAAGTGCACTCTCGCGACTCTTATCATTTATCTAAAGCAAAATAAAGCGGCTGTACGGGGACGCAAAAAAGGACGTCGATCAAATGCATATTATGAAACTGGAAAACCATTTGTAACGGAGCAGGTTTTATCCGTTCTCAAACCATTACACCCAAGCGGAACTCAGATAGTTCAAGCTGCTGCACCGGTGATGATGCAGTAGTGACATAATAATTTGCGTGTTGTTAATCAGCGCGCTGTCACGACGATAGTTCATCCCTCCTGGTGTGCTGCGGCTGTATTGTGTGCGGAGCGGATTTACGAGGGCAATAACGAGCCGCAAGACACATGGCCGTTATTAAACGTCTTCGTCCCGTCACTCCCAGGGCGCACTGCGTCCCGCTCTCCAGCCACATGTGGCGTGACGCGACTGATCGTGATTTATACGTCACTTCACGTATTGAGCTCGTGGACTGGACGCAAAAATGTTTAATATCTACGCTCGTTTCGATCTGTTTCGATATCGTTTTGATGTGACTGATTTGACTATTCTACCACGTACGTATTTGAAGTGCAGCCGAGCTGAGCAGACAAGCCCGGGAGATTGAAGATGTGTACTCCGGTGATCTGACTGCTCATATATTCACTGAAAAACCTGCCAAGAGCGAATCAGATTCACCAATGAAAGGTCCCGTAGGAGCAACCAAATAAAATCCCATATCTTTTAAGCTAGCAAATCGATTTTGTTCAAACAATTGTTTTCGATTTATTCAAACCATCCGTTTTTACACTTTTCTGTTGAAACTTCGTTTCTAATTGACCTGAACCATAAAAAACCCATAGTCCTCCGACATGCGGCTAAAGGATACTTTAATGACCGAAATATTTATTTTGCTGAGGGACATGCTACTGGTTTGTGACGCTATTGCTCCGCCTCTACAGTTCATCAGACTAGCGAAGACTGCTAGTATAGGGAGACGATAGGGGGAGAGGCTCCTCTTTTCCGCAGGACGATATAGAAACAGATTTTACGACCGAAATGGTCATCCAGCTCCTTCATCAGACCCTGGATATCGCCTAGGCATAAGTTCATGTCAAGACAAATTAAACAAGCTCACGTGCGACCTTGGATATTATTTACGCTTTAAGCCCTTATCAAGATAAATTGTTGTACGATATACGATTGCACTCCCCCTTTTTTCATATCTGCCTATGTATGTACTTATATCGTTTCTTAAGAATTGAATCCAAAAAGTATTTCCTTTGCTTGGGATGAAGAGCCCCGCGGCCCGCGGAGGAGGCAAGCTAATGACTCGTGGACTCGTGGACTCGTGGACTCGTGGACTGTATGTAAAAGTTTGTGTTCCTTTAAAGTATGACAAAGGCACAATCAAACGGAGCTGTAATGATCTTCTCTTCGCTAGCAGAGCTTGTTTATAATGAAAATGTATACGGAACTTGAAGTAGAACCTGCGACTGTCGAGCAGCAGTCCCGGGGCCCGCCCCGTCCTCCGTCACATACATACAGCTTTACCTGTTTCATTAAATGTATTCATTAAAGTTAGCCATTCGTATCGGAAGACTGCAAATGTATAGGGCTGTTACAAACCCGTATAATGTAAAAAGCCTATCGTATTGTCCAATTTCTTAATAATTAATATAATTAAATACGTACATACATATTTTATATGTGCTCAAGTGTACATACGTAATGTTTCTTTTTCTGCATTTTTGTGACGTGCACTCTCTTTCCTCTTTGGTGTTATCTTTCTGTGTCTCCCGGTCAAGCGTTGTGTAGTTGTTGCCGCCTTTCTTGTCTTTTATGATATGACCTCTCATACTATAAAGGCAGAAAGTATAACGAAAAGGTTTTTATGACTACCGATACTCATAGACATCCGCTCAATGCGGACGTGTTGCCCTCCTTCTCTTCACCCCTCTAATAGGCCAGTCTCCAAACTCATAAACTGCAAGAAACGTAACATTGCTGTCACTTTGTATCATGTGAGCGAGACGTGCCTCTCCGGTCGTCCCGGGTTAATTCGACTGCAATGCAATGCAATATCTTATACTTATATTATAAATGTATTATTATTTTTATGTTAATTATATTATAATATTATATATTATTATTATTATATTATCAATGCACTACCTCTTTCAAGGATAGAAATCCTTTAATATAATATCTCATCAGAGTGTCGTCCCATGAATCGTCTGAATAGTTAAGTGAGCGTATTTACGTTTGCCCCGCACTTGGCCACTATTCAACTAATAGGTAGGAATAACCATGCTTTTTCAGCTGTAAAAATTGGCTACTTTAGGAGAAATTTTGCCAGGAGCACTATTATTACAATATAGTACGTAGTATAGATATCTAATAAGATAGATAGGCCTTTTTACAAAAAGTCCAAATTTCTATTACTATAATCCTGAAAAAAATAAAATTAACGAGCAAAGCGAAGCAGGGCGCGACAGCCCTACTGGAACACTTCAGTCATAAATATACTTTTTGTCCGGCATATAATTGCCTGTCGAATTTTATAGATGGCGTCTCGATATTGCACGGTAGCCGATTAATGAGTTTAATTCGGGTAAAGCCTCAAACCATTCCGCATAAATTGTCCCAAAAAGACCGAATTAAAAGTGCCGCGCCGCATAGTGTAGCCCGCATCTCTCAGTCACCAGCGCTCGCTATTGTGCGCCATGTATTTATGTGGCGGGTAGTTTTAATATCAGGCTTTCTTCGTCGTAACCGAATAATATGGTGTCGGTAAATTTTATCTATTATAGTCTAACACACACGATTACACAGTAAATTTGTTGTACATAGCATTTTTATTCATAACCATAAAAACGGTATCTACTGTGTTTATAATTATAAACAGAAAAATTAAGAAAGGACATGACGTTGTAGTTACATCAGTTTTACTTGGAGAAAAAGGTATGTGTCTTAGAATAATAAGAATGACGCATAGACGCCGAGTACATAAAAGAAAAGCTAACCAGCTCAAATTTACCTACAGCGGCCAGTGTCGTCAGCGAGCCGCCGGTGCTAAGGGCACACTCCATGGCACGCGTGAATAATGAATGGCGCCCAAAACAACCTGTGCAAACTAGCCAGGTCAGATGGAGTTTCTTCTATAAAAACTGTTGAAATCTCTGAGCACAACCAAACCATAATCTAAAGTTCTTCAATTATTTTTTTATAATATAGTTTGATTTTATGAGACTTGGCCGCTGCACAGCGTCACAGGCGAATATAAATAAAAAATTACAGACATGGTGAAAACAGGCTCTGGCGTCGCAAACAACGCTGAACACATTTTCCAGAAACATTTTGGATTATCTCCCAAGAGACATAAAACTTAATATGTTTGGAAAGCAAAGCTGATACATTTGTCAGCGCAGCCTGAGTAGCGGTGGCGTTGTCTTGCAGGCCGTCATGGCCGAGGATGTCCTCGTGAATGTATCAAGTGGGTTTCGACTCTCGCCACCAGCACGCACTCGTGTAATGGCGTTTCATTCATACCTCACTTTAACGATTATAGCAGCGTCCAAATAATTATTTGGCGGGAATATAAAAGACGATGAACGGTTTTATTGATACACTGATCTTGACTGAGATACACTGATCTTGACTGAGATACACTGATCTTGACTGAGATACACTGATCTTGAGTTCTATACCGAGGACTGGAACCGGAGGGCGGTTGGCGACGATTGTTTTTTATATTTTTCGTCCGATTACACTTCCTTTCGTAGAAAGCTTTATTTTACTTGATTAATTTCTTAGAATGGAAACATCAATAGAAGGGGTACATCACGTTGAGTAACATTAGTCAAACACCTTTTTCATACCTCCCATGGTTCACTGAGCTTCTAGGCTTGTTTATCGGATACACCTCCAATTTTTGTAATTACATAGACAGGGGCTACTTAACTTACTAATTGTTCAAATGGAATGAAGTTAGAAATAAGAAGGTGTATTTTAGGCACCGATTCCCAATGGTGTAGTATTAGTTAAAAATAAAATAATGAAGTGTAGCTGAGGACTGCGACTGAGAGGAGAGAACGAGAGAACGAGAGAACGAGAGAACGAGAGAACGAGAGAACGAGAGAACGAGAGAGGGCCTGGCCGTGAGAACTTGACATTGAATGGGGTTTTCTAAATGGTGTGAAGGTTTTTAGAAAAGCTTTTTGATTATGTTAGCATAAAATATTTGCGAAATATTCGCTACCAAAGTGGCAAAGACTGTGTCCCTTCCTTTTTTTTATACTACCGCGGGACAATTGTCAAAAGGAGGATTAAAGATTTCAATAAAAACTTTAAACAAAAATTGGTTTCAACATAATCGATTTGGTAGTTTAAAAGACATGCGATATTTTTGGCTTTCTGCTACAGAACCCTCCATAGGCGAGTTCGGCTCGCTCCTGGTTAGGTCCTTTTTATGTAACAAAATAATATTAATCCAATATAAGTATGTGAGTATATGTGTGCTAAGGCTTTAGCCACATGCTGGACTAGAATAAACTTTCCTTTTTCCTTTCAAGAGATTTTTAACTATTTTCTGTGTTTTCATTTCACCTATGAACCATCACGCCACCATCCACCACAATATAAAATCTGTTACAGAGTGTGTATAGTTTAGCACTCGATCACGTTAAGTAGGGCTTCGCGGAGGCATTGACATAATAAATGAAAACGAATCGGCCGCCGATCGGCTAAGTATATCAGCTCGGCAGTCGGCAGTCAGCAAGCGGCTGGCGGCTGACGGCCTAATTGAATAACCTTCATCAGACATCGGAGCGTGACGCTGTAGAGCTGCCTATCGACAATATAAGTGTTTCTCTTGTATCCAAACTTAATTACTGTGTAAATGACAAATCCGTGACGTCATGTCATACAAAGCTGTCGCAGCTAAATTGTATAAATCGCCGTATTACATTAGGGCTAACCATTAAAAAAAGTTAAAACAGGCCCATTTTGTATAGCGCCAGGTATCTATTAGCCGGTTTGAATAGGGCTGAATGAAGTCCAACAGAAAGTGTTCGGCGTTTGCGTTCAATATGGCCGAGAGTGTAGGTGCTTTTTGGCTTACCGTATTGTAATAGATGGAGTCCTTATTGGCAGTTTATAGTTCATAATTTTAATACGCACGGCGCTGCTTGTCATGCGACGTCAAATTAAGAAAATGAGTCACTACAATGTGAAGAATGTGTGAAGACGGATGTATTTCTCGTGCATATAAATTATTTCTATTCGCTTCACAGTAGGACAGTGACACTATTATTTATTTTAATGACATTTCTTGTATGTAATTATTCTAAATAATTTATTGATATAGTTAGAGATTAGTTCTCATGGTGTCCATGACGACATACTGGCACTCCGATACGCTAACTTATCCAGATGTGACGCGATCACAGGATCAATCTACCTGCGCCTCAATTATAACTGTCCCTTAATGTATCCGAGCCTTTTCGTCCTCTTTATGGTCGGGTTATAGGTTATCAGTACGTAGGGATGCAGCCCTAGTAACTAACCGCGAAGAACGTGCCCTTACGCGTGGCACGTGCTTCGCGGTTAGTTGCAACACTCGGATGTGCTGAGTGCGTACCACTGCGCGTCTCCCACCCGGGCTTGCACTGCCACTTCCCGCACCAAGCTGCTTGACGCGTCTCCCATGCCACGCGCCATTCGTTTGATAAACATACTAGCGAATAATGATGTGGAATATCTTCACACACCTACACACATCTACGCACATCTACACGCGTCTACACACACACCTACACACATGTACACATACTTACACACATCTACACACACTTACACGCAGTTACACACATCTACACACACCTACACACATCTACATACCACCTACACACACCTACACACATCTACTCACATTTACACACATCTACACACGTCTACACACACACCTACACACATCTACACACAACCTACACACACCTACACACGTCTACACACACCTACACACATCTACACACCACCTACACACATCTACACACCACCTACACACATCTACACACGTCTACACACACTTACACACGTCTACACACCACCTACACACATCTACACACGTCTACACACACTTACAAACGTCTACACACCACCTACACACATCTACACACCACCTACACACATCTACACACGTCTACACACACCTTCACACGTCTACACACACCTACACACATCTACACACCACCTACACACATCTACACACATCTACGCACATTTACACACATCTACACACCATCTACACACACCTACACACATCTACACAGCCTGCAGAAACAGTTTGGCACAGGAGGTAGTAGAATATAGTGTCAGTATTTAATGTTTCCAAATAATTTAATATACAAATTTTTGGATTTGTTATTATTTTACATGTATCATCGACTTGGAAATTGTCTGTCCTGGTGTTACATTTGAATTTTTCAATAAACGAAAAATTTATAAAAAATATATATTTGTAATTCTTATATCGACACAATCCAACCAAATCAGTATAATTTTAGACTTATTTTGCCGTTGAATTAATAGACCGAAAAACGGTGTGCTAACATAAAATTACCACAATTCGCGTACGGTGTGTGAATTATAAATTATCGTTTAATTATCGCTGAAAAAGGTCACTTTGGCACAATTTGAGAATCTGAGAAGATAGAAATGACAATATTTGCAAAAAAATGTTAACAAGAACATAATATACATGGCCCATTGGAGAGGAGGAGGAAAGGAGGACAACGCTTCGGCGTAGTCATTTTGCGGATGTTCATGGGCGTCGGTAAATGCCCCGTTATACTATACAAACAGCATACAATTGTTTTAATATTAATATTTTTACGAACTCCGACAGCCCTGGGTGGGATCAAAGAGTTAAAAAAGATATAATAAATATCAACCAATATTTTATTGATGACGAATAATAGTTGACAGCCCACCCTACAGCGCAGGAGGAGCTTTGACTTAAAAAAGAGATGAAGGAAGTTTAAGCAGACGTCGGGAGATTTTAATCGAGGAAATGTTAGTCTTGTTTTTTATGGATTCTATCCTCGACAGTTGTTGTATAACTAGCGACCCTCTCAGATATACAAAAGCGTGTTCAGATATTCAGAAGCGTGCTCAGACACACAGAAGCGTGCTGAGACATACAGAAGCGTGCTCAGTCAGACAGAAGCGTGCTCAGACACACAGAAGCGTGCTCAGATATACAGAAGTGTGATCAGACATACAGAAGCGCGCTCAGACATACAGAAGCGTGCTCAGACATACAGAAGCGTGCTCAGACATACAGAAGCGTGCTCAGATATACAGAAGTGTGATCAGACATACAGAAGCGTGCTCAGACATACAGAAGCGTGCTCAGACATACAGAAGCGTGCTCAGATATACAGAAGTGTGATCAGACATACAGAAGCGCGCACATACGAGAGTGTCATCCGTCACACTTGCTGCCCTCCTCCTCATGAGTGTGTCGCGAAGAGAAGTTTGATTTCAATAAATAGGTTCATTATTGAAATGTATCATAATCGACATTGTTGCTACGATTCAATGTAATTATTGCCAAATATTGAATTTAGTAAGAGTGCCATGCTGCATTCAGCGGAATCGAGGACTCCACTACTAGGGAAGTAGCCTACATACCGCCGTAAAGTGACATCTTCGGTGTATTTGGCGCGGTTTGTGAGTAGTCCTTTGGCGGGGAGGAGGACAAAGTCTCAACGCATCGGCCTAGTAGTTGTGCGGATGTTCATCGGCGTCGGTAGTCATAAAAAGGCCTCTATTACTCGTTTGCCTCCCTATGCTATTAAAAAAATATTTCCAAAATGAAAAAAATCCTTTACAATACTTCGTGAGCGGAAATAGAATCAGAAGTTAAAATAAATTTTCAAAAGGTTTTACATTTAGGTTTTACAGGTAGGTTTTACATGTAGGTTTTACATGTAAGTTTTTTGCCGCAAAGTCAAAGTATTTTCTAAAACTTGATTGCATTATTTCACTTTGTTTTGATAAATTATTATCAAGGTAATTTTTTCTGCGATTGTAGGGACAACACTTGTGCCACGACAGTAGCTGTGTATTCCTCTACAGAGTGTGGTATATTGTTACAATGTCAGTTATTAGCTGAGGAATTTCGTTTTACGACACAACCAGACGTCCGCAGGGAATGCTGGAAATACATCTGCGCCTGCGCCAACTACTGGCCATTACATCTTAAAATAATGAACAAAATTTTGATCACTTACGAGCCGTACAGCTGCATTGCCGCCAATAGAACATTAAATAACGGTATCGATAGCGCCCACTCGTAACACCCGGTGGGGGTGTGAAAGTGCTGAATACTTGTGTTCACTTTACATTGGCTCCTATATATTACATTACTATAAAATGTGTATATATATATATATATATATATATATATATACACACATAAATGACCAGAATCTCGAAACACTTCGGCCTCTGTCCCTACATCACTCGATGTCGCCGTAAAACCCATGCAGGAAGGTTCTTCAGGTTAATGATTTTAACGAGAGATCATCCTCTTGCTGGTGTCCTGCCGCCCCGGAGTCCGTGTGCACACCGGGACAATCAATAGCAGCCTTGTCCGTGTCACTGCTGGGCTTAACATTTGTTCGCACCGTCACTTGTGAAACCTGAACGGGTCTTACGTTATTACTCAAAGGCGACTTTGGAGACTCTTCGGTCCCTTGCATCAGCTCACGTATAGCATACATCTGCTGTACCGACATGTAAATGGGTTTATTGTAGATAATCCAGACAACCGACTCCCAACAACCAGGTTCCGTATAGGAACCTTCGTAAGTGCTATATTCACGAGTATTGGGAACTAAGGAGCTAATGTTGAGGTTCTCGATGGGATGAGATGTACCTTTATATATCACTTTCGTGAGTGAGCTGGTAAGCAGACGTAACTCTGGAGAGGACTCGCCGATGAGTACCATCGCAGATGTTACAGCTACACCTTGTGGCCTCTGCTGTGCTTCCGACATGCTCTGGTATAAATGTTTATTGTACGCGTAGAGCTGTATCTCTCCGGGACAGTAGTTACCATTTATCTGATGTTCAGAACCAAGGGTATCATTCGACCCGTAGCGGAGGGTGACTTTGTCGAACTGGTAGTGGTACGATAGAGGACCTCCGGTGCAAGTGACCGCCTCACTTTCATTTCCCACTTTGAAGACGAGAGATTGGCCCGTATTTTGAAGAATACCGTTCACACTTTTGAGACCAACTTGTAAATCACCCAGATGGGGATCAAATAACAGGTTATTTGTATCAATATTAATAGGGCTTTGGCGTCTTCCTTTGTAGCAAACTTTCCATTCTGGATTGATCAGACCTCAGAACCTGGGCCCAGATATTCCATCATAAGTCCACCAGGCGTCCCAGTTCAAAGCTGCAATCTGTGCACTAACCATGCACAGTACGATCGTACTGAAGAACATCCTGCTGCAACTGCTGCTGGCTAGACTGACGGCCTCATTCAATCTCTGCACGCTTGTTAAAGAACGGATACACTTTGTACCTTGAAGCTCATTTAATATGGATAGTTTAACACTGAGTTTAAATCAAATGTTCTTTCTAAATAAGAAGTATGTTTAAATAAGTAAATTCAACTGTTGAGATGTTTAAGTGGCTATCTTTGGATAATTAATACGTATTGTGTATTGTAATAGTGAATACGCGTTGTAAATGGGCAAGAATCCGGCGGCACGCTGCACTGGGGCGTTTATTTGAGGCTACGTGGTCGCGTATTTGCGTCGACTATTTTATTCCCGTCGCGAGTGACGTTGTGGTGACGGCATCGCCGCTACGGGACGGATGTAGCACGCTCTGCACGCGGACATCTGCTCCAGATATTGAACCGTCTTATTTTACACACGACAGTTATTTTAGAAAATATTTAACATGGGCATTAAAGATGTGTAGGAGTCTGGTGATGGTCACATGACAATTGTTTCCTGCTATGTTAATAATACAGTACAGATGTAAAACTATAGTATTCATGAAGAGGTAGTACCATGCTGCATAGGAGGAGGTAGTCCCGTGCATAGTGCATAACACGACATCCTCCCATATATAGGAATAGGGCCGGCACGACCGCTACCTCTCACTCACTTGATACAGCCGTAAAGTGAGATCTTCAAGGTCGCGCTTCGTGCGGTTTGCGAGTAGCCGGTAGCCCATTGGGGGCGGGGGAAGGAGGGCAACGCAAGGGCATAGTAATTATGTGGATGTTCATGGGCATTGGTAGTCGCAAAAAGGCTCCGTTTTATCGTTTGCCCCCCTGTTCTATAAAAAATGTAATAATGTAACATTCATATTGGAGTGAATGTTTATGTGGATGTTTATGGGTATCAATAGACATCAAAAGAGTCCGACTTCTCGTTTGTGCCATATTATAAATAAAAAAAATATAATGATAAAGAAGGGAATGCATTGATGAATAGTCCTCTGGTTGTACTTTAGTATGCATTTCACGTCTACGGGCGTCGCATTACCGCTAGCTGTCCAAACTGCCAGGTAGTCTGGACTGGCCCAGTAGGGGGCTGGGATGAAGGAGGGCAACGCATTTGTTTTTGGACGATAATAAACTTCGGTATTCGTAGTAATTGCTCTTTTGTCCCTCTAGGCTATAGAATGATGTGCTTTGAAATGCTGAATGTGAAGTACACTTCTTGTAAGAAAGAAAGAAATATTTATTTGTGATACAAATTGCGATAAAGAAAATTATAAACTAAACTAGTAGCAGGTAATATTCTACAAAAGTGTCACAAATTGGTACCAATTCAGTGTCAGTGATTTTAAATCAGCGCTGGTCTTCTTGTGTTAATAGTAACGCCTGCGTGACAGCTGCGACGCGCCACTGCAATTTACTTGAGAACGAATACGACTGCGAAGTATACGCAAGAAACGTAAGGGCGGTAAATTCTCATGCTTTTTTTATGTCGCGGGGAAATGCATTTACACACCGATACGGGAACTGGCGGGGAATGGCGGATGAACCGAATACCCACTGAAACCCCGCGAGCGCCTCCCGCCGCCCGTGCTTAGGCGCCCGGTTCTGTTGGCCCGGGCGCACTTTACTTAAGCTCCAAATACCATACGTATATCTTTTAAACCTTTATCTCATATTAACCACATATCAACATCCCGCGAGTTCTTTTATGAAGCAATCACTTTCGGGGATTGCTTGGCAGTATTTTGACCGCCCAACTTTAGTCTGAAAAAAAGTGTATGAAAAATGAGTGAGGCTGGGAAAGTCGGCGGTCGAGAGGTCGCGGCCGCGAGCGCCGTGACTCGCGCGTGGCTAATTGATTGTGGTCAAGTTGTGCAACCAACGGGCGCCGGGCTGCAGCCGCCGCGCCGACTGCTGCTGCCCAATAGTGACACGCCGGCGCGAGGTGACTGCCGCCATGGTCTCCAGGGCGATCGTACTGCTCTGCATCATAAGTGTGGCGGGTGAGTACCTACTGATGTACCGCTTTTACATTGTCCAATGTAGCTACGTTACAATACAAGTTAATGATATCCATATCTAGCAAATCTTCAGCTAGCCTACGACAGTATCGTAGAACGATATGCTCGTGTGGATAGGAAATTGTTCGTTAGGAAGCCTCATGTGGGTAACTTTAAATCGAATGTTTTTTTCCTGAGTACTATCAATATAAGTAACAAAATAATTGATTTTAATAAATTAAAAGGAAAAGAAACACAATTCCACGAAGTAATTATATATATTTTTAATATTCCCTCAATAAACACACAAAAATAATTAAATAACAGAATGTATAACGAAAGGTCTTAAGTTATACTCTAGAAAGCCTATCAGACTATAGACGATGCCATAAAATTTTGAGCGTACTTACAGACGCAGCGGTTGTAAAGTAATAACTAGACTTGTAAGAAATAGCGTATACGGCCATGTGTCGAATACAGACGCGGGCTGCCTGGCTGCTGAGTAGCCGAACATTCGGCGACAGTATGCGTCTGGTAGAAGCTGTGCTGTATTTTCCACATAACGAGAACGACTTCGTGAAGGTTTATTTAGGTGCGACTCAAATGATTGTGAAAGTTGGAATATCGTATCTAACTTTAATAATTCAGGAAAAGCTGCATGTCATATACAAGGATCGAGAATTCCCTCAGCATGAATTAGTTTAAGATGTCAGCAGATACATACTGTAAATTAAAATTGTAAAGTTTTGTAATACAGAAGATGTATTTCTGTAGTATAATTAAAATCTATATATTATCTATAATAATCTTTAATAATCTCGTAATACTACTTGTTATAGTACGATTTAACTATTTTACTTATACCAATATAAATGCAATAATTTTTAAGCTTTGATATAATATAAATTATGTTGAAATAGATAATATTGAAAATAAAAACATGTATATAAATAAACATACATTCATAAAACGGCATTGCGACCATAAATATAATAAGAATATTTGTAATAATGAAACTACAAATAAATTTCAGGAAACAGATTTAAATAAGAAGGGAACTATCCTAGGAGGCGTCCTTGTCCTAGTACACAAAAATGTTAATTATGAAAATTTTATTCAAATATAACACCATTAATACATAATGTTGAAATTGCAATGTTAATATAGCCTCTTTTTGATTCATACATTTGTAGCAACATAAACGTCTGCATCAACACAACAATACATCACTTAGGTCTCCCGGGTCACGAGACAGGACAATCAATTACATTTATGTATAAATTGCATCAGCGTACCTAAATCAACCACATTATTATTTCATAAGGATAAGGGATTGTAGCACAGACAATATTTGAGTTTGTATAATGTATACCACTTTGATATTTGCTGAGGAATGAATCGATAACTAAGAGTAAATACTCTTAAAAACGCTGCATAAAAAGTATTTTGTACCTACGCTATCATGTCGAATCAAACAATTGCGTCAACAAATTAAAATATAAATCATACTCGCGAATACATTAAATACATCACTAGATCCAAAAATAGAACAATTAGAGGTATAGAAACTTGGGGTATGATTAAGCATTGTAAAGACAGCTTGTACCAGATATACTAACTAACATAAATATATCACCAACCCTACTAAAATAATAACTGGAGAAAAAGTTTGAACTCAACTTGAGGATATAACAGAAATATTTAATTTATTTTTTGTCAATTTGTACAATAAATGTGATCCTGAGACAAATGAAATACATATTTCTTTTAATAATATAAATAATTTTAATAATGAAAAAAGCAATAATAATACAGTTTTCTTTACACCAATTCCTGAAGAGAATATTTGCAAGGTTATTAATGGACTAAAAAAATTACAGGTTATGATGACATATGTACAAAAATGTATGAGAAAAGTATTTGAATTTGTTTCGCATAACGTGTTACTTAATAAGTTATGCCATCAAGTATCATCAGCAATGTGTTGAAATTATTAGTAGGAATGATAAAGTAATAAACATCTATATATCGCCGTTTGCACATAACAGTAATGGAATCGCACAAGGATCTATGCTGGGACCTCTAATTTCCTGTGTTACTTCTATGATTTACCAAATGCTATAACTCACCAAAGTACACTGTTTACCGATGACACAATAAAACTAGTAAAGTGAGAAATATAATACACTTCAATATAACACAGAAATAAATAACACCTTAAGAGATGCTGTACAATGGTTAGAATCAAATAATGTTAACATCAACACAACGACAGAGTAGGGACCTAGAATTAAGAGCAAATTATAAATTTACAACAATAGAAGAAGCACAAACAGTTTCATTTGTTGCAATAACATTTGACTATCTAAGTACTTGAAAAGAGCACGTAAATAATATACATTGTCATGCTATAAATAATGTTAGGAAGAAAAAGCTTTTTCGAACTACAAATAACATTTCTTACCTTTACAGTGTGTTAGTTATCACCCAATTATGAAATAATTAAAAATATAAAAAAGCTTATTCCAAGTGGTCTCCATTAAATTCCTTTAAGCGTTGAGGCCAGTTATCACTGGAAGCACACACTCTTTACTCTTTCCATGGGGAAATTCATCACTTCAGATCATATGGATTGTTCTTGGACTCCAAATTTTTTTTTCACAAAGACATGGCTCTGTCACACCATCATAACTAACACCACACCAAATATAATACCCATGTTATACTCTGTCGTTGAATAATGCCCATGTTACACTCTGTCGTTGAATAATGCCCATGTTACACTCTGTCATTGAATAATGCCCATGTTACACTCTGTCGTTGAATTGCGGAGCTTCCCTTGAGCTTCGAGCATAAATACGGTCATTTTGTTCGTTAAAATGTTGCTGAATTGTAAAAAAGTTCTCATCTGTAAACATAATTTTTCTGTGACCACCCTTTGCGTACCACTTCAGAAGTTGTTTCAATTTTACCACCCCATTCATCTTTAATGTATCAGTTAAAAAATGACCTGAATGATCACCTCTTAAAATACGCGACATTCACTAAATAACCTGTTTACAGAAAAGGGCTGATTTACAAACAATTTCAAAAAGAATTGTATAGCTGGTTACTAAAACAAAATGAAACATTCAATTAATGAAACGGTAAAAAAACCATTATATCCTTATTTATAAAGAATTTTAATTAAGAATAATGTAATGATGATTTATTATAATGTAAACTATTTATTTACAAAACAAA
>JAFELO010000143.1:238790-270143 GCA_017140195.1 Eumaeus atala
GACGTAAGTTCTTATCTTCACCTACAACAGCGGAGGAGTCCAGAGGGCAGTCGGCGTCACCAGTCCACCATCTCGTGTCAGACCAGAGTTTGTGTGCAGCTTCGCGTTGATTACTTTTGCGACACAAAAAGTAGTATTTGTTTTGAAAACTATATTTATAAGTCCTGTAAGAATGCGAAAAAAAACGGCAACGGAACGTGGGTGCACGTTTTATACGGTTGGATGGTATTTGTTTAGGTGGAAGTGGTAATCTCTCCATGATTCAAGCCCTGTCGTGGCGGACGGGCTTAGTAGCCGGGGGTGAACCCAGTCGAAATCCGAGGAGACTGCTCTTTGTAACCCTGTTCTGTTATAAGAAGAGGGGCCCAGGAGGCGCTTTTGCGCAGGGGACACGTGCGAGGATGGGAACTGCAACCCATTGCACTGTCCCGAAGTCGGTGGTGTTGTCCTGTAATGCGGGGCATGCCTTGTGTGGAGGCATCAGACCCTTAGGGGACTGACTGGCCGTCGGGGTGCCCTGGTGTTTTTCAATTCCGGGGCACCTCACCCATGGCGACGCTGATGGCACTCCCGGTGGTTTTTGTGGGTATTCGCCGCTATAATGTACAGCCAGACCCACACACCACTGGAACCCACGTCAACAAAAATGACTCCAAAACGGGTACACAATTCCTATAGGACATTACGTAAGTAAAATAATGGCTTAATTAGATATTACCTATTGAAATATATACCTCTAGCCGTAACATTTTGCTGTAGCTTGTTGTATTTTGCTGTAGCTTGTTGTATTTTGCTGTAGCTTGTTGTACTTCGCTGTAGCTTGTTGTATTTTACCTACAAATTACTAGTATTTTATATTCTTTCGGAGTAATTGTTATACACAATTCGCAATTCGTATTAGCTCATAGTTGGCGCAGCGAACAATCTAGAACTGAAATTGATTAAAAAATATTTCCGCAATCAATTCAGCGCTCGCATTCATCATAAACATCGTAATTGGCGCCCGGCGGAGCCCGGGTTATTGGACAAGCATGATTTAGCAGGAACGTAATACGATTCCTACGTGATGCTCATAAAACAATCCTCTACGACTTTTAAATCTCGTTTCGATTCCAGATATAATCCGCACGTGAGAGATGGACCTTGCAACTAATTACAGTTGCTTGAGTTTTTTTAAATATGAGTTTCAAAACAAGGTCTGTTTGTTTAAAAACAGTGGTGTGGGTTCTATGAAACCACGTTGCAAGTAAAACTTAAATATACGTGAAAACTGACAGAATATAGGGCCAGCTGGGGAATAGATGTAATGTGTTGTGGCACGCAGCACACGCCAGCGGCTGCGATAACGTAGCAACACCGCGGTATTCACGTAACCGAGCAAATGCTTGATTTGAAAATACTTCGAAACGTAGGTTTTTGAAAAGTTAGGAGTACGCCGCATATTTCAAAACTTTGGAATACACAAATCCTCTTCGTAAAATGACTTTTCAAGTAGTGAGGGTCTGCACTCAGCCTCGCACCGTCTTCCCCCTTCTGTTAGACGTTAGCCGCTTCCTTATTGTAGATGAAATAATCGCGCCCCGACAACTGATCTCCCTTACAGGTCAGTGGGATAGACATCTGCCGGACATTTTGTATAAGGCCTTGCTAATAACATCACTTACGATGTGTTATGTACCATCGTCATCATCATCATTATCAGCCCTTATCGGTCCACTGCGGGACGCAGGCCTCTCTCAATGAACGCCGAGACGACCGATCTACCGACGCCCATGAACTTTAGCATAATTATGCCGACGCGTTGCCCACCTTTTCACCCCCAATGGGCCACCGGCTACTCACAAACCGCACGAAACGAGAAACCGTAGGTGTCACCTTACGGCGATATTATGTGAGCGAGAGGTACCTCCCCGGTCGTACCGGCCCAATTACGTTCCATAGGAGGATGCATTGTCAAGCACAATGCGTGGCACTACCTCCTCCTTTGTAGCGTGGCACTACCTAAAGTAAGTTAAGTATGAAAGTGATATTGATATTATTCGAGAATCGTTTCAGCCTTATACTCGTAATGTTGATAAGGGAACTGCCAGAGTTTCTTTCGTCTAACGAAATATATTACTAAAGAAATGATAAAATTGAGGGCTTAAACTGAACGTCATTGAAGAAATATATACAGTTGCATATATTTCACTGTTCTGCGCGGTTTCACCCGCGTGAAGTCTATCTCAAGGCGACCCTCAACTATTTCAACCAAAAAACTATTTTTAATTTATTTCAGACTGTTATTTACATCTGTGTCTATATCTATCCAAATCTCTTCAGAAGTTTCTACATAAAACAATCACTAACATACATACAAACATCGCATGTATTGTTACTTCGATAGTTCTATCGATGATTAACATTATGATCATGTTCATGCATACAAACATCGCATGTATTATTACTTCGATAGTTCTATCGATGATTAACATTATGATCATGTTCATACATACAAACATCGAATGTATTGTTACTTCGACAATTCTATCGATGATTAACATTATGATCATGTTCATGCATACAAACATCACATGTATTTGTACTTCGATAGTTCTATCGATGATTAACATTATGAGCATGTTCATGCAAACAAACATCGCATGTATTATTACTTCGGTAGTTCTATCGATGATTAACATTATGATCATGTTCATGCATACAAACATCGCATGTATTTGTACTTCGACAGTTCTATCGATGATTAACATTATGAGCATGTTCATGCATACAAACATCGCATGTATTATTACTTCGATAGTTCTATCGATGATTAACATTATGAGCATGTTCATACATACAAACATCGCATGTATTTGTACTTCGACAGTTCTATCGATGATTAACATTATGATCATGTTCATGCATACAAACATCGCATGTATTTGTACTTCGATAGTTCTATCGATGATTAACATTATGAATATGTTCATACATACAAACATCGCATGTATTTGTACTTCGACAGTTCTATCGATGATTAACATTATAATCATGTTCATGCATACAAACATCGCATGTATTTGTACTTCGATAGTTCTATCGATGATTAACATTATGAGCATGTTCATACATACAAACATTGCATGTATTTGTACTTCGATAGTTCTATCGATGATTAACATTATGAGCATGTTCATGCTCATAATGTTAATCATAAATTTTCTTATCTTCTTTCATAACGTGAAGGAAAATGAGAACTCGTTACAAATAGGAGCTCAAGTCTGCCTCAATTTATAGCGACAATTTAAATACACCAAGCGATTTAACGAATTACAAACACCCACAAAACACATTTTTGTACGAATGATGAATGTTTCTGAGATATAAATTATGTTGCATTAAAACCAGACTAAGTTAGTGATGTGCTGTAATATACTTATCGAGGTTTCATTAATTAATGATTATTCCCATGCATTATAATGTGCAAGTGGAAGTGGAATGAGGTGTAAAATATGGTCCCACCATCCTCATGTTCACGGTCAAAATATGTTCATCGTCTTAATATTATTGCGTACTCTATAAAGAAGTTGTTGTGGCTATGGAACGTAGTGCAGATAGTGATTTTATTTCATTAATGACTTCAAAAAATGTGAAGGTTTCTAATTGGCCTGTTTGGTATTCTTTCGAGATGACCTATCATTGAAGTCACCGATCCTATCTACCATACTATCACCAGTAGAAAAGGTATTTTTATATTATTTGTCATAGTGAAATAACAACCTATGACGATGTTACTACCAAGTAGCACTTCTATTGTCTGTTACCGTTGGTTCTGGCTTTCTTTACTTGTAACCTCTCACTCACATCATACTGTTGTAACGTGACAGCTAGGCCGTCGCGTATTGTTCGGTTTGTGAGAGCGACATGTTCGGAGCGATGCAACAGCCCGTTTGGTTTAAACAAGGTTCGGTGATACACCAGAAAACAGGATGTTAATAAAAATAAAGTATTACAATCAGTCTAGTTGTGCGGATGTTTATAGGCGTCGGTAGTTACCTGTCAAATACTCCAACCATCTCATTGTCCTCTTCTCCAATGTAAAGCATAAAACAGTTGTCGATACTTTGACAAATTACCGGTTATGCTGGATGAGCTCGGCGAGCCGCCGAGTCGCCGGTCCTGACGTCGAAGAACAGGCGCATTAAATAAATGATGTAATTGATGATTTTATAAATGTGAACAGACCCCGACTTACATTTGAACTATATTCCACACAGGACACTCAGCGTTGATTCAGAACGTAGACCGTCTAGACAGACATGCATATTTACAGACATATTCTTAAGTAGAATTTCTATTCTTCTTAATAAATTGGAGCGCTATGGAATAAGAGGTCCAGCTTATGACTGGATTCAATCATACTTGAGAGGCAGATAGCAATGTGTTGAAATTCATAATCATGTAGGTATAAACAAAATAAACTTTCAGTCAAATTATAGAGAAAATGTTAGTCATTACAATAAGACTACTTTTACGGATTTTATCGTGGTTTATTCAATTATTTATCTATCCCGACGTTTCAGTAGCTTTACAGCAACCATGGTCACGGGTGGACTAAGATTACAGATGTCCTGATGTACCCGTATTATAATTTTTGTTGTTCTAATTGTTCGGGGACTTTTGAAAACTTGGTACATCAGGACATCTAACATCTCAGTCTTACTTAAGACATTAACACTATTAGTATTATTAATACTATCAGTAATCATCTAGTATTATGGACTTAAATTATGTAATTGTAAATTCATTACTATGAAATTATTTATTTTAGAGATCAAATATATTCAATAAATTTAAATAACATGGACATTGTAAATTAATTAATTTAAAACATTGTGCTCATAATGTGACACGTATCATTTTCAGAGTGTACATATTTTAGTGAAGTGGAAATAAATGGATTACCTATATTTTATTTTTGTTTAGAAAAGAATGAATAGAATATAAATTGTAAAATGATTCAATATTTGCATTTATATTCAAGCAAATAATTATCTTTATCCTATCGCTTAATCCTGATCTTCTGATTCTAGGCAAGAAAAGCCATATTAATATTATCGTGTGTTGCCAAGCCCACATTACTAATAATATTTCGTTGTTAATGTTATCGAAGCGTGTTTTATTTCATTTTTAAGACAACAATGTTCTTTTCACTTTTGACATCTTCTTCTCTTGTTTATTTTCGGTGCGGCTTCTCTTTTCTGCACACATTCTGTACAGCAGCATGAGGAGCTCCAGGAGTGTCAGCACACTGCAGCCGAAGAATAGCGTGAATGTACCGGCCAGCTGCGCTGCGTGTTCAAATAAATAATTAGTAATAATACGAGTACACATATACACGTAGAACTCTCGCTGTATTATACTCGAGTAGGGCGGTAGTGTGTACACTGTGTACTGCGTACTGGGTGCTGTGTACGGTGTACTATGTGCTGTGTGCTGTTCTATGTACTGTATCCTGTTCAGTGTGCTGTGTACTTTGTACTTTGTACTTTGTACTTTGTACTTTGTACTGTGTACTGTGTGCTGTGCGTTATGCGCTGTGCGTTATGCGTTGTGCGCTGTGGGTTGTACTATATATATGTACTGTATATTGTGTACTGTGTACCGTGTACTGTGTACCGTGTACCGTGTACGGTGTACCGTACACCGTGTACCGTGTACCGTGCACCGTGCATCGTGCACCGTGCATCGTTCACCGTGCACCGTGTGTGTACTGTGTACTGTGTAATGTGTACGCCTTGTGCTGTTGCTGATGATAACAGCCCGCGACTGCTCTTTTTGTACAATGAAATGATCCAGCGGTTCAGTCGTGGCGTCATTTGTAATGTTGATTACATTTAGTAAAAATATGAATTTCTATTTCTCATTAAACACACAATGCGTATACATATAACTCATATAACTCATATAGCTCATATAACTCATGTAAGTCTAATTATAAGTATTTTCAAGATTTTTTTTATTTACGTAATCTACATTTTTAGTCGTCTTTTCTTCTGCATTTTATGCTGCAATAAATTCCGCTAATACAATGAATTCCGCTAATACAATGAATTCCGCTAATACAATGAATTCCGCTCTAACCTAACGTGGATGGTATAAAACCACATTAATTATTTATTTATTATAAAGGATTTCTCTAATGTGTAAACATAGAAAACATATTTATTTTGTAACTTCCGATGAAAAAAATATCTTGACTAAGAGATTTTGAACAATAAAAACAAAAAAGAAGTACCCGTTATCCCCGAAGCGGTAGGCAGAGATGTGCGAGTACATCCACAACTCGTAAGTCCAGTAGCTATACTAGATCACTCACGAGCAGCCAAGGTACTGAGGTCCATGTTGTCATAGGTGGCAAGCCTATGGCCACTTCGAGCACATTCCATTCCCAGACAATGTAATGCATGCTCAGAATAATCTGAGAAACATTAAATAACAGTGCCCAACGGTCTTGACAGGCGAGACCCGCACCGTTATATCACAAAGGCGATAACAATAAAAATAAATAATTAATAATAAATTTAAAGTACCTTGGAATGTAAGACTTCATTGTTATTAGTCACGAACAATATATTGTTACTGGTTAAAAATATAACCTATAAATAACCTATCACACACGTCCGTAATAAATAGAGTTTTTTATTGTAAAGATATGTTCAGAGTCTTAGCTAGACCACCCTCACATTAAAAGATAGATCATGTAATCTAGTCAGCATAATTATACTGATGTACATGGGTATCGCTAGTCGTTGAAAACCTCCGACTTCTCGTTTGTCCCCCCTATACTATAAAAAAAGAGAATTGCGAGAATTCAAGTTGGACAGTTACAGTGTAAGTCGATGTTGGATACTTATAGAATTAGTCGGGGTTAAAAACTTACAGAATAAGTTGCAGTTGGACACTTATAGAATTAGTTGTAGTTGGGCACTTACAGAATAAGTCGTGGTTGGACACTTACAGAATAAGTTGCAGTTGGACAGTTACAGTGTAAGTCGATGTTGGATACTTATAGAATTAGTCGGGGGTACAGGGGAAACTTACAGAATAAGTTGCAGTTGGACAGTTACAGTGTAAGCCGATGTTGGATACTTATAGAATTAGTCGGGGGTACAGGGGAAACTTACAGAATAAGTTGCAGTTGGACAGTTACAGTGTAAGTCGATGTTGGATACTTATAGAATTAGTCGGGGTTAGAAACTTACAGAATAAGTTGCAGTTGGACACTTATAGAATTAGTTGTAGTTGGGCACTTACAGAAATAGTCGTAGGTGGACACTTACAAAATAAGTCGCAGTTGGACACTTACAGAATAAGTCGTAGGTGGACACTTACAGAATAAGTTGCAGTTGGACAGTTACAGTGTAAGTCGATGTTGGATACTTATAGAATTAGTCGGGGGTACAGGGGAAACTTACAGAATAAGTTGCAGTTGGACTGTTACAGTGTAAGTCGATGTTGGATACTTATAGAATTAGTCGGGGTTAGAAACTTACAGAATAAGTTGCAGTTGGACACTTATAGAATTAGTTGTAGTTGGGCACTTACAGAAATAGTCGTAGGTGGACACTTACAAAATAAGTCGCAGTTGGACACTTACAGAATAAGTCGTAGTTGGACACTTACAGAATAAGTCGTGGTTGGACACTTACAGAATAAGTCGCAGTTGGACAGTTACAGTGTAAGTCGATGTTGGATACTTATAGAATTATTCGGGGTTAGAAACTTACAGAATAAGTTGCAGTTGGACACTTATAGAATTAGTTGTAGTTGGGCACTTACAGAAATAGTCGTAGGTGGACACTTACAAAATAAGTCGCAGTTGGACACTTACAGAATAAGTCGCAGTTGGCCACTTATAGAATAAGTCGCAGTTGGACACTTACAGAATAAGTCGCAGTTGGACACTTACAGAATAAGTCGTAATTGGTGAAGTAAGATTTCCTCTGGCTGATCTTCCTTTTGTGCGTTGAGGTGTACACTCGGATGACACTCACGTGCTTCAAGTCCAATCCTTCACTATGTACAAAAAAGAAATGAAAAAATATCAAAACGGCAATTTATTGTATCCGATTTTGTATCATATTTCTATAATATATATAAATCTGCTTACTACAGAGGATCAAGAGTGTTGGTGTCCGAGTGGAGGCTGTAAGTGTTGATCTGAGGTACGACCAGGTCGATATCCGCGTCACACGCCGGCGGACACTGACACTCGCCCTGTTGATATGACACTGGAAATAACAAGTAAGTATGCTGTTTACATGCGGTTGAAATTAAACTTCAGAAAAGTAACAAGAACATTATTGACTCCAAAAACGCACCCTACGGGCGGAGTTTTAGAAAATTCGTTCTTAGCTAATGTCGACACTGTAAATTGAACCTACCTGCCAGACCTAAAGTTTGTGGGTGTTTTAGTATCTGAGATTTCCTTATTGGTCAGTCAGTCAGTCACTCCTTTTGTATATTATATACATTTGTGGTCGGTCGTGTCAGAATGTTTCGGTCGAATTAGGGGAATAAACCCCTAGATGACCCACGAAACCGAAAGGAGAACGGCGAACTCCCGTCGTCCAATGGCCTGATCATTTATGGGAGTTATGTATACGAATACGTAATATTTTTTTAATGAACATAACAATCAACTAAATACCTGCTCTACGGGAAATTAAAGACATTGCAAGCACAGATATTTTATTGTTTAGTTCACTGATTCTCACTCAATGGTTAGAAAGTATTGGATCATGACCTTATAGCTTACGACCATCTAATACAACCCGGTGTTTTCGGTTAAAAAAAACACAAGTACACTTGCCTCTACGATATCTGTCATAAGAGTATCTGCATTTTACTGGTATATACATATAAATATAAATAGAGCAGATATACCTGCCAGAAACATCAAAACGCACACTTATGGCGAGGTTCGTACGGCAGGCGCAGATTCTCCGTAACAGTGCAACAGGCCACTGTCCATAATACGTAGTGGATACAGTTTCAACTACAAAGTGCAAAATATATAAAAGTGACATCTATTTGGTAGCGCGTACGTAGCGCGTACGTCACGCGTTCGTTTGTTGTCGTTGTAACTACAGTTTAGGATGATATTAATAATGGACTTCGTAAGAATCTAAAGAATGAAATAAAAAATTCAAAACATTTAAACTCTATACTTAGTACGCGTCTGTACATCCAAGGCGGGTGTAAGTAGCAAGTGCAAAGGTCAGCGTACATCTGTTTGCAATAACAACGCACCGGATATTTCCTCTGCACAATGGCGCCCCGGGTATTCGCGGGTACGAGTGCTTGGTGCAGCGACAATCTCTGACGGTGGCCTGATCTCACATTCTAGCGGACAATAGGCAACAATAATGTACCTGTTATTTCCTCTGCACAGCGGCGCGCCGGGTATCCGCGGGTAGCGACACTGTCTGACGATGCGCCTGATCTCATACTCCAGCATACAATACGCCGTATCAACGTACCGTCTATATCCCGCGCACAACGCAGTTGGACCGCTCTGCACAGCGGCGCACCGTGTATTCGCGGGTACGACAGCTTGGTGCAGCGACACTGTCTGACGGTGCGTCTGATCTCACATTCCAGCAGACAATATGACCTGCGTGTTTTATTCATTAATTTGATTTACTATCAACTGGTGCTTGTTTGTTCTAATATGCATATTTTTAAGAATGTAGAGCGCCTTTGAAGAATCGTGCTGGCATGACCAGGAGTACTCGTGCTTTAATCTGGTGTGAAGTAATGACCTGAGTGTGTAACTATTATATTTTGAAACTTAAATATTTTATAAAAAGTGTATCTGTCATCTTTGAATGTAAGGCTTAATGTTTTGTGTGTTGAAGAAATGTCACTTTTTTCCTTTTGGTGAGGTTGAGGGTGGATAAATTTAGGATGGCTGACGCTATATGCCATTCCCAAATCATGGTTAAATAGTTTTTTATTTTCTGCCGGGAACCTACATATTCGTGTCACAATACACGTAATAACGTAATACGAAGATCTAATAGTCGCTATATTCTTCTTCTATTTTTTATAATATTGAATATAAGCAATAAAGGACAGTCCGTGAAAGTTAGTGGCTATGGAACAATATTTATTTATATAAAGCACCATACAAGTTGCAGCCGGGAGTATGCCAGACAAGACTTTATACTCTCACTTTTTAATAATCCTAATTAAAAAACTGTATTGCTAACCATTGTAATATACTGACACATATAAAAACGTTGTCCTGGATTGTGTATGTGGGAAGACAATGATCAAATAAATGTATTAAAAGAGTAACTAAACCACTTTAACCCCCTTTTCTTGTTGACTCCTTTTAATTTAATTAAATTAACACAAATTGTAACAAGTGGAAAAGCACACAAATTTAACGTTATAAAAACATTAACCTTGAACAAAAAGTGAATCTCGGTTTCTTCGTTCAATTTGAAATAGGACTTTTATTACGGTCGCACACAAAATGGTACCACTACATAACAACAAGACATTAAGAAAATTGTTAAGACGCTCAATCACTTCAGTGGACCAGATATCTTGAAGTGGTACCAAAGTTTTAGACCCAAGTTTCAACCCCAGTTGCCGTTAACTTTTTGTGTTTATAAAATTATATACTGCGATCAGATATCATAGAATAAAATAGAAGTGCCTTCTTACGGAAAGAAAGTCTAACAGGAAGCGACATTTAAATGCTAAAACCCGCCTAGAGGCGCTGCCCATATTCAAAACATTACACCAACATATCAGGACTTCACAACGTATTAAAAGAACTGAGAGCCATAAATAAGAAGGACCATGAGGAGAAGTCACTAAGGCTAAAAGACAGAATCACAACGACAATAAACTAGAAAAACGATGAAAAGTTCAATTCAGTGCATATATATAATAAGAGACGTCAACTTAAAGCATGAGAAAAGGATTGTCAATCTCAAAAAACAAAGCAGAGAAAGGAATATTATATTTATTAGAATAGTGGAAGAAGAAAAACATACATGAAGAATTAGGAAAAAATAGAAAAATTCTAAACACCTTAAAAATGGAACTAAAAATTGCAACTGCAGATAGTTACACCAATGGGTAAATACGACGAGTAGAAAGTACGACCTATTGTCAAAACCATTGACAAGGTTGGAAAAAAAGAACAAAGGCATAGTAGAAAGGTAACAATAATTAATAAGAAAAATATACAATCAGAAACCATTTATATAAAAGAAGATTAGCCAGCAAAAGTCCTGGAGACGAGAACAAAAATACTTAAGCAACGGAAAACATAGAAAACAGCTGCAAAAGGAAGGAGGTCGACGCACTGGCAGTCGATTGAACAGACAGGCTTTATAAAAACTGCTCCACGATTGATCGCATACACATCTTAAAACTTATATGGAAAATATACGGGGCGAGACGTACCAAGATACCTATATATAGTCTTCATAGACTACACAAAAGCTTATGACTCCCATATTGCACAGCAAGACTATATAAACCTAATAAAATCAATATATGGAAATTAAAGCATGACTAGAGTACGACTAGAGAATATAGGACCAACTTTTCACCAGAACTGTTCATTGCAATATTAGAGGCCATCTTCAGACATTTCAACTAGAATAATGTTGTTATAAATATCAATGGCGCATATTTATCACATCTCAGGTTTGCTGACTATGACTTTCTCCTGTCTGAAAGTTCAGAACAGTTACAGCAAATGCTGAAATCTCTCCATCACCAAAGCGAAGCTGTTGGCTTGCTAATTAGCAGAGACGAAACAAAGATTATGATAAACAGAGACAAAACACCAATCTCAATAGCTTCAATAACAATACACTGCGTAAATAAATACATATATCTTGGTCCTGAAATATTTAAAAGTGACTTACCAGTAAAACTCAAAACCAAAGCAATGAATATGTGTCTTATGCCTTGCCTAACACATGCATGCCAAACTTGGTCGATTAAACAAACAAACATCGCAAAAATAAAAAATATACATAGGAGGCATAAATAGGAGCTACATGAAGATAAAGCTGAGATATCGAGATAAAAGTTCATATATAAAAGGAAAATGTCACAGGCGAAAGACGCAGTGAAACAAATACTGACATTAAAATGGAAGTGGACGGGCCATAGAGAGTACAGGATGGTAGATGGTCACACACTATAACAAATTGGCAGCCGATATATAAATCTAGAAAGCGAGGTAGACTATTACACCCAGTCGGGTGGAGTGACGACATTGTCAGTGTAGCTGGGCGCATTGGGCAAGAACGGCCCAAGTAGACGCACACGGCATTAGTTGGAGGAGGCTTTCACCGCAAAATGCGGTTTTCATAGCTAGAGGAGGGTTGAAGAGGAAAATACATACGTAGCAATATATGTGCATTCCATTTCAAGCGCGAAGTGCCCGTACGCACTCTTAAGCACCCTAGCACCCCGTCTGTGGAACAAATGTGGCTACAGGTAAATATAAATCCTAAAAAAATCGCTGTCAGTACACCTTAATGTCCACCTTGGCTTAGTGTGTACATCTTTATCAGCCCACTAAGTAAATATATCTGTTCCTAATCGTGCCATGATCACATAATACTGCTCGGCGATTTGAATATTAACATGTTAAATACCAGTGAGACCACCGCATTACAGCTTAACGCTCTTTTGTCCAGCTTCAACCTTCACCCACTTATCACCGAACCGACTCACTTTACTCCACATAGTGACACCCTGCTCGATCTAGTTTGCACGGACGTAAACGCGACACGTGTATGGGTAGATCATATACTCACCATAAGTGACCATGCTTTAGTGGTGTGATTTACAGTTACATGTGCCTAAATTGAAAAGATGAAAAGGATACGTTTTAGACCACTCAAAGACAGATCCCACCTTATTAAAAAATCGTCCTTCAGCGGTGCGCACCTCCCAAGGCATGGCTTGGAAGTGACGTTATTTTGTTTTTTAAGAAGGGGAACAAATCACTTCTTCAAAATTACACACTAATTTCACTTCTCAGCCATATTTACAAGTTGGTCTCAAGAGTCTTGATGAATCGCCTCACCACAAAGCTTGACGAATTCCAGCCGCCGGAGCAGGCTGGGTTTCCCAGGGGATTTAGCACCATAGACCACATTTTCATCATAAGGTAAGTTGTACAAAAGACACATGAGTACAATCGGCCGCTGTGCCTTGCCTTTGTAGACTATTAGAAAGCTTTTGATTCCGTCGAAAGCTTAACAGCGATGTCAGGTCGATTGGCGATACGTCGAAGTACTGAGAGCATTGTGTAATGCTGCTTTTGTGTCCGTTCTGATTCCGGGAGGTCAAAGAAGCCCAATCCAATTGCATCGGAGAGTGCGACAGTGGGATGTCATTTCGCCGAAACTAGCATAATGCTTTGGAGGACGTCTTTAAGAATTTAAACTGGGCAGAATACGGAATAAATATTAGCGGTGAGGCCTCTCACATCTTCGTTTCGCCGACGATATCATTGTGTTGGCCAGATCGTTGGAGAGCTGCAGGAAATGTTGCACAGCCTAAATGAATCCTCCTGATGCATTGGCCTTAGGATGAACTTGGACAAGACAAAGGTCATGTTCAACGAACACGTTCTTCCCAGGCTGGTCAACGCCAATGGTGCTATTCTCGAAGTCGTAGACGAATACGTCTACCTCGAGCAATTGTTAAAATTAGGTAGATCGAGAAGAAAGCCGGTAGAAGGATGTAGTTGGGTTTCGGAAGCTACGTCACATTCTCACGTTGCCTATACCGTAGAGCTAAGTGCTGGAACAACCCACCCCGTACGTTGCGTGACGTTTGTACTAAAACAGTTTTAAACACCAGTATATAAACTACTTAATACTCTCCCAGAAGAATGAGTAAGCATTCAATGTTTGTGTTATTTATTTAATATGTATTATGTTAGTGTACCTGTACCTATAATACAGGTACATGTTATGTTTAGATAAAGTGTATGTATATAAGAAAGTATGGTGTAGTCGAATGTATTTTTATATATTATAAATATTTTAGCAAGAATTTATATGTTATTAAAAAAAAAAATAATGCTGCCAAAATGAAAAAAAAAAATCGATTGATCCAGAAAATCAGTGCCTGGACAATAAATAGTCTAGACTTACGCTAAGGCTCACCTGTTTGTGAGGGGCCGCTATCAGAGTGTGGATATTATGTAACCTATGCTTAGCATTGTAATATTGCCTATTTTATTTATATTTTTTGTTTTACTGTATTTTTGTGTTTTCCCTGTCACACAAATAAACCTTTTTACTATTTATTATTATTAATTATCCACCTATGACATCATGTACCTTGGCTAATCGTGGGTGTTCTAGTACATCTACTGGACTTGCGAGTTGTGGATGTACCGGCACACCTCTGCCCACCTCTCGGGTATATATCCCCGAGAGGCGTGAAGGTACATTTTATATGATTATTATTATAAGTGATACTAACAAAAAATATGTATTTCAAATAAAATTATAAGCTTATTATTATTATTATTATAAGTATTACATTTCTAGTACATATGTTTCAGGTCAAGCGCTTTTTGCTTTTGGTACTTGAGCGCTTATGGCCGGGACAGGTGCTGCTTATTTCCTCATTATTGCGTACTTGTACATGTGTGTACAGAATGCGCTCGTGCATCACGTTATGTAAAAATGGAAACTTTATGCTTGTACCGACACACGACTGGAGCGTACATGACTCTGAAGTTTAAGGTTTAAACGACGTAAGCGGCGGAGGCGCGCCTGCACGTTACATACGTTACACTGGTGTTACACTTCATCGGACACATCTAATATTTTTTAAATAATATATTAATAATATAGGTTTGGTCACAGCTACTTGACTGTAGCAGCCGTTATGGTGTAGCCAGCAACGAAATGGCTTTTTAAAAATAAGCTCCATCATCTTCACAGCAGATCCATGACGAGGTAGGCGTAGAGGAGAGTACTACATATTAGGATTCTTATATATTTGCTGCTTATTTCACGTAACTCTCTGCTTACAAACGCGCCTGTTGCGAAGTCAACACTTCGACAACACCCGATTACTCTGATAATGATGTTCAAAAATACTCATGATAAGTAGGAAAGTATTCCAAGGGATGGTCGTCCAGGTGACACCTCCGCAGGCTAGAGCGGAGGCTGCGCGCGTCCATCGCGGCGCGCACGCTGCGCGGCGCGTAGTCCGCCCAGAGCTCCGCGCCGGGGCTGAGGGTGGTGCCGTTAACTCCTACGTCGACGTAGTGCTGGCCCGACTGGATAGCCATCTATAGTTTCAGGAGAGCAACGATTTGCTACGAAATACAGTAGGTAATGTGCTGACTTAGTATCACTGCACCTATTTGGTCCAGATCATACCAATTATACAATGACCGACTTATACACGAGCGCCTAGTGAGTCTTCGACGGCCTATTGGATCGACCGATCAGATTCAAGTTGAAGGAATCTTACAGATAGTTGAAGAGAAAGGTGAATCTTACAGAGAGTTGAAGAGAAAAGTGAATCTTACAGAGAGTTGAAGAGAAAAGTGAATCTTACAGAGAGTTGGAGAGGAAACTGACAGTAACGGCGCCGGCTGCGTAGACTGCCGCCGCAGCTGAGTGAAACTATAGAATGGGAGGAGAATGATCCGTCGCACCCATTTGGTAACCGACGCCCATTAACATCCGCATGGTTATGTGATTTCTTTCGTCCCAGTGCCCATCCTCCAATCAACCAGTTGTCCCTTAGGATACTCATTATGCACCTCTAAACCAAAGCTACATGAATAACGTGGGTGGGATTCCACATATTAATTTTTTAATATATTGTTTAGGAGAAAAAAGAAACATGTATTGTTTGTTACCCATTTATAGTCAATGTCGATGTCCTTCGGCACCAACTGCTTCTGGTCCACCACCACCGTCAGCGCCTCGCTGAACCCCGCGGTGATCACGTTGACATCTGGCCCGGGCTCGACGCGGTGTCCTCCGAACTCCTCCACTTCTCTGAGACGATGTTCAACATTATACGTGTACAGTACAGAACCCCTATTTCATGTTTACTCTTAAAAAGAAACGAATTTTGACACGCATTATGAAATAAGTAGAAGAAGTAGAATCCTGTAAAGTACGCCCGGTGTTACACGGTTACCGTGTAACACCGGCGTAACGCTTTGACGCGCTTACACTTCCTCACTTCAGGATCATGCTCGTTCTTAAGGAGTAGGAATCCAAAGTCCAGGCGCGTGTCGGAGCAGCAAACACGGTTCGATCAATCTTTTCATTGCTGTACGGGTTGCACTTACCTTACCCATGACCAGCGCATCCGGTGGTTCTGGTAACATTCAACGATTCTGGAGGTAGTGTAAAACTTGACCAGTTCTCTCTCCATTTCAGTTTCAATTATTTTGGTTAAAATAGGGAGGAAAAGTGAAATACCTTTTGAGAGAACGGCCATTAAAAGCACAAGAATAACCAGTGCTAGTAATTTCCATCACAAAGATACTGGAGCAGTCCACTATAGCATCCCGCCAGCGACATCTACAAAAAAGTTACATTTAGATTAATAAATGAAATTTAAATAACAACCTACCTGTAAGAGGTAGTGCCATGCTAATAAGAAGTTGTACCATCCTAGTAAGAGGTGGTGAAATGTTATTAAAAGTAGTGCCATGCTAGTAAGAGGTAGTGCCATGAAAGGAAGAGGTAGTGCTATTTTCGAAGTCATAGGAAAATACGCCTTCCTCGGGACAACTATTGCAATTAGGTAGTTATAACTTCGAAAAGGAAGCCGATAGAAGGATTCAGTTGGGTTAGGCAGTATTCCGGAATCTTCTCGTCACATTCTCACGTCGCCTATATCGTTCCAAGGCAAAAGTCTTCAACCGATGCGTTCTCCCTGTGGTGACCTAACGGGGCCGAGACATGGTCTCTTAATTTAGGACTGGTCCACAAGTTTGCAGTAGATCAACGGGGTATTGAAGGTGCCATGTTGGGTGTTTCTCTGTTCGACAGAATTTGTAACGATGTCATAAGACAGAGGACTAAATTCCGATATAACGCGACGAACAAGCTCGCTGAAGTGGCAATGGGCTGGTAGCACACCACTCAGAGGAACAGATGGCAGATGGGCCAGTAAGGTTCTGGAGTGGAGGCCGCGTTCACGAAAACGAAGTGTTGGTCGTCCGTTCACCAGGTGGGAAGACGATCTCCGTGCAGTAGCCGTTTCGGGTTGGATTGAGCGACATTGAGAGAGGCATATGTCCAGCAGTGGATCGATAAGGGCTGATAATGATATATATATATATATATATATATATATGTATGCAGTCTTTTAAGCGTTGAGTTTACTTTTTCCCTGAGGAAATTCAATGAATTGTCATGGTATGGTGGAGAAGGTACTTACTTTCCCCCTAATGCTTTGACCAGTTTTTACGCACGAACACTACGTGGACAGTCAGATATTTCTCTGTCACAAATAGAGGAACTCACATTGTACCTGTTAATAGCCCAGCACACAAACATTTGCTTACGGAGTATTTTAAATATTGCGTTTGGCTCCAATCTACTTTATGTCATATAATCATTGTGATTATTTTCTCTTGAGTGAGTCTGACTCCTAAGTGGGGTGATTAACTCTATTTTAACAATTATTGCCGCCAAAATGAGAAAACACAATGAACAATCATTTGAATTCACACATTCCAAATTCAAGTGTAATATTTTTTATTCTTTGTTGTAACCATATCCATGGCCAGACTAAGTACATGTAAATAATTAATTGACAAAATTTCTCTTTTGTGCCAATTTATTATAAAATATGCAAATGGATGTCCAACAATTATTTGAGGGATACGAGAAAGGAGGCTAACAGCTACAGCCAACCACGACGTCAATTGAACTACTTGTTAGTTAACTTGTTCTCTAGTTGGTCCGTGTCTAAATAAGGCACATTTACTGCGCGCGGGTAAATAAAAAATATGATAATAAAAAAATGTGACATTTGCTCAGTGTTGGGCTAATTTTAGACCGCATCGGCGACCTGGAAGGTATACCCGTCGTACTATAAGTTCAATCAATTGCAACGGCTAGTTTGATCAAATGTTGTAATCTTGAAAGGTTTATTGAGGTCTTGTTATTGTCTTTGTTGTTGAAATGATTTTTAACCTGAACTAATCAATTTGTTGAGTTTTCTTGGTTATTCTTTTTCTCAACAACTGCTAGATATACGAACCACTTTTTTATTTATATAACCTGAAGTAATCAATTTGTTGAGTTTTCTTGGTTATTCTTTTTCTCAACAACTGCTAGATATACGAACCACTTTTTTATTTATATTTCCGACCCTGATCTCCAAGCACACATTACAAACAATCCTATTTTTCTCCATGGCCTTATAAAAGTAAAAAAGCCAAACCTGTTTTATCTTCAAAAATGCTATAACAGACGGACCTCATAGTTTTGTTTATGAAAATTTACTTAAAAATGAAGGTTAACTGAAGTTTTATTATCATCATTATCATTATCAGCTCTTAATCGGTCCACGGCTGGACGTCGGCCTCTTTCAATGAACGCTAAGACGGCCGATCTCCTGCTACTCGCATCCACCCAGGACTAGCTACGGGGATCGTCTTCTCACCTGTTGAACGGTCGACCAACACTTCGTTTCCCTAAACGCAGCCTCCACTCGAGAACCTTAGTGGCCCATCTGTCATCTGAACTGAAGTTAATTAGTCATGTAATCCTAGTTACTTGGTTTTTTTCATAATATATGGGTACAAACGAGCAGTAACCTAAACATCTGCATAATAGTTATGCAAGTTGGTTTTCTTCCTTTCCTCCTCTCCTCCAATGGTCTGGCATGGTTCTGGTCCCGAACAAACAGCACGAAACGCGACAGTGATTTCCCCAGGTTCATAGACAAACCAATTACCCTTTTTGCTGACGACAGCAGATTAACAATTGCATGTAAGGTTATTTTAAATGACGGATCTGACATGAATAACACAAAGATAAGCTGCCATCTGTAATTACCTGGTGTAGTAACATTAACCTTAGTATTAATTTAAATGAGACAAACATTAAACACCTTCGTCAACCACATAATTGATGAAGCGATAAAATATTCAGGTTTATTTGTTGATTACAAACACAATGTGAAATGACACATTGAAGTTCTGTGTAAATTCATTAGTAGTTCCGTATCTGCTCTATCGAAGCTGTTCACTACTTTGAACAAAGATGCATTAATTTCGCTCATCAAGGTGTGGTTGTCTCTCGCCTGCGGTTTAGTATTATAATTTGGGGAAGCTCAACGGACAATGGAGTTGTTTTTAAGATGTAAGAACGTTGGCTGGGGGCTATGTTCAAAATGCGGACAAGTGAAAGTTGTGAAAATATATTTATAGAAAACAATATTCTGTCAGTTCCGTTTTTGTACACATTAGAATGTTCGTTATTTACAAGTTTTGATTTTGTTGTTGACATTTTCGGAAACAAACTAGGATTGGATCCCAATTTGTTTCCGAAAATGTTGGAGTTTGTTTTCTTGTCGAAAAATGTTACTATAGTGTCACGAATATTTTAATGATCTTTAAATGACACATTGAATTTACATTTTAAATATTTTCCATGACTTCATTTTTTTAGTTATTGTGACACTATGATGTTATTTATAACATATACATGATTTAATAGTTATGTAACAATTTTATTCATTAATAATTATAAATATTCGCATGACGATACTGGATGATATATTTTTAATGACTTGAACACACTCATGATTCTCGCAAACTTATGTTGTATTTTACTACGTAATTTTCTATGAGCTTGTCCTCTCGGCTACGGCGATGACAGACGGTGCCACTGCGGCTCTCTTTACTACACCTCTTGCTCTCACTTTGTGCACACGCACGAATATGTACTCAGTAATGACTTAATTATAAAAAAATATATTTATTTAATTATTTCAACAGAGTTACAGCTTATTCTATTACAAAAGTGATAATGGTCTTAATTAAAAACATACGTTATTTATATTATTCTAAAATGCTACGACTACAGATTCACTAGGACAGCTGATGGTACTTCATAATCCTCGTATTAAGTAAGATTGCTGGCAAACTTAACTCACGCACATGCACGCAGGCGCTCAAGTACTATTGACGCTCTTTATTTCGTCACAGGGAGGTACCTCCGGTTGTGTTAGATGTCATGCGCACGTTGGGATGACACGTCAGTGGCACCAGAGACTCGGTGACAGGCGAGGGACAAGCACCTCCCCGGTCGTGCCGACTAAATTTCTTACAAATATTTCAAAGATACCGTAAAAGTATTTCAAAGATACCGTAAAAGTATTTCCTCGCAGGACGCTGTGAGCCGTTTCCCGACCGTCTCGACGTCCAGATGATTATAGTCCAGGAGGCGTTGGATTTTCTCCAGGTCACTCGGATTGTACTCTACGTCTGGCGAGAGGAACGCGGCCAGTTGCCGCAGCACACTTCTGACGTACGATAAGTTTAGCGGCTCTGGGTACTCTCTGCGACAGAAACAAATACGGTTTGAGTTTAAAAAAAAAAAATTAATAATATAATATATACATTTTGAGGCGTTGTTTTCAGAATACGCTAAAATTTATTAAGTACTTTACTACTTTATATATTATAATTATATTCACTCCAAAACTGGAAAAAACTGACAGAAATAATTACACTTCATTTAAGAAGGCGTCCATCTTTTCTTCTACAAAATGAATTTGCGGAAAAACGAGAACATTTGGGAAAGGCTTCAATCTCGTAATTGTTTCCTGTTGTACCAAATACGTGGGGTTGTTGAAGAATCGGTTGATAGTACTGAACTGGACCACTATCGTGCAACACAGCAGCACCACGAAGATTGTCACCCACACGGACCTGCAACGGAAACACATAGGAGTATCATCGCAAGAACTTGCTATGGCAGACCTTATTTATAACCTGATCTTCTCCAGCGCATGCTGCCGACACAACTAGAATTGTATATAACTAGCATTTGCTATCATTGTAGCCAATATCAATGATGTTTGCAACCATAAAACATTTTAATGACTGTTACGAGGAACAAATTGAAACTCTGTTTTGAATAAAATCTATTGAACGAGATTTTGTTGAATCAACTTAAAACCGCGGTCCAAACCAAACAGCGGAATGAACAAACCTTATTATCTGCAATGGTGATACCGTTGAATCAGTAGATGATATGAAACAAAACCGCACAATATTTCGCACAAGCTACTCTCGCCTGTACACAGTCACGGTGAGGTGAAACTAAAAGCTATTCACATGTTCTTCTGTTTTTCCTTGCCCCGCGTCTACACCTGATGTCGTCGGGCACGGCTGCCTGCTCCATGCGAATAGACATTAGCGAGAGAGCAGAGCGACTGCCATCTGACCTCTGCATGCCAGGAGGGAAACTTAACTTAAAATAATTGAATTGAAATATTGAAACATTAATATGGTATAAGGTAGTGCCATGATGCACAGTAGCCGGCAGGCACTACGACAGAGCTACGTCACATCACATGATACAACCGTGAAGTGACAGCTATGCTGTCGCGTTTCGTTCGGCAGTCGTTAAAAGGCTCCGACTGGTCGTTTGCAACCTATACTATAAAAAGAATTCATTGAAATCCACTTAGAGCCTCAACTGTATTATATTTCTGCTCTTTGGTAAGTGACGAACGTTCATTTAATTAAATAAAGTTATAAATGGACATTCCATACCATTTGTCAGATGTCAGCAACGACAACATGAATTCAACAATCAAAGTGTTGAACAATTAATCATATATACAATAAAACTAACGTTTATTTAATTATTCAACCAGCCCGACGTTTGAGAGGCTTTAATCATGGTCACGGGTGGCCTGTTGTGATTGCTGTAAAGTCTCTAAAATATCGGGCCGGTTGAATAGTTAAAGAGTTTGCAATAAAATTCGTAAAAGTAGTTTTATTGTAATAATCATTCATTGTTGATCACGTCGATTGCTGATTTGACGTAAGTTTTGATTTCTTATTAAGATTGTAACGAGTAACTTTCGCGTTAATTTAAGACAACAATTAATCAGTATTAAAAGTAACATTTGGAGCCGGGCAACGACGAGTACCGAAGCCAATTACTGTATATATCAACCCCCTCTTTAACCTGAATAATTCACACGAATTTTTAACCCTCATTTCAACCCCATAAAGAATGCAATATTCGGAAATGTTATCTTAAATGTCAACAAGGTACGTTATCGTTCCAGTAGCTTCTGCTGTCCACTGATCAGTCGCTGTACCAGTCTGGACCAGTTCTATTACAAATCGCCACTAGATGGCCTCGTGGATCAATGGTAAGCTAGTCAACCACTGTTGTGAGCTTCTGGGTTCGAGTTGCGGTTCGGACCCAAGTGTTATTGGGATTTTAAATTTCTAATAACAATTGAATTAGGAAGTACACTCGTACCTCGGTAACTACGTTATAACGTCGGTCTTGCGCCTGATTTCTCTCCGATCGTGTCGGATTGCCGTCCCTTCCCAATAGGGGAATGAGGGAACAGGGACTACACTTGTGCCTGCGCACGCAATTGTGCGCTATAATATGACTTATAAAAAATCTATACGCAGTTTAAAATGAGGTAATCAAAAACTGTCTGTCAGTACGTGATCGACTTGCCCAAAATCCACTGCATGGATTTTGATGCAGTCATCACCCATGGATAGAGCAATTCCCGAGCAAGGTTTAAGTGTATAATTAGTTAAGATAGATTGTTAATCACCGGCAAATGCGGACCGGCCACTAGATATCATATAAATATACGAGTAGATTTATACCAGACTAATTGGTACATTCTCACTTGTGTCTCGACACGGCGATCCTTCGCGCGCCGTGAAATTGCGCTCGCATCAGTAGCTCGATCGTTTTCATTTTCCTCACTATTGCCGTGATTTTGAATGTTTAAACGGACTGAATATATTTTTTCAATTGTAAATTACCGTGAGTATTTTTAAAAAGTAATTTAAAAAACAGGTAAATCTGCTGAACACGTTGGCATACGCACAAGCGCGAAGCACACAGCACACTGCCCGCGCGGACCAGCAGTAGGAGGCTCGGTATTGATTGATTATAAACTAATAGCATGATGATGTACGATAAGAGCCAAATGTGCTGATTATATCTAAACGACTGTTTAACGTTAGCAGATCGCAACAACCGAACACGCGTAAACATCGGCTACGGCTGTGTGTGTCGTGTCCGAATAGCAACTGCCAACAAACAACATTGAAATTGATGAGAAAGAGAACAACATCTCATAACGTTTCCCAGCCCCAGTAAGGGACAGGTGTTGTGTTACGGAAGTTAAATTTTTATGAACGCGTTCGCACGCACTTGACCGTCCTTACTTAACAAAGACGTCTGGGGTCATCCGACGCCCTTAGACAACAACAATAACACCCCAATCTTCATGGCAGATCCCAAGTGGGTAGAGTAAATATATATCGGCATAATTATTATGTTGATGTATTGATTCCCTATCCGGACCTTGCAACTTATAGAGAGTACGAAACACGACAGCACTCAGTCACTTTTTAATGTGGAGGTACCGGAGAGGTACCCCTGTGCGGCCATAGTGCACGTGGAATTTTGTATGGTACCAGTTGTATTTAAATATAAAAATCTTTAAAAGTAATGACAGTAATGTTCCATCAGAGGGCGGCTGCGAGAACACGACGCTCGCGGCTCGGAGTAGCACAAACATTCAGACTTCAAAGACGTGTAAAATATTAACGATTGGGAGCGAGGATTCATTTAATTCACTAAAAGCTTTCGATTCATTTGCACATGTTTCCAGGGCCGGCGATGCGCCGGGCTGTACGGCAGCAGCGGTCTACTCAGACGTTTGAAATAAAATCAGAGGATTTTGATACAATGACTATTTTCGGCACCTCACAGCCATTGTTTATCGTTATGGTCATCCCCTTTAGTGTGTAAGTCCTAATATCTTAGATTATTAGTGGGCGTATAAAGCTGCACACACAAACATCCTAACGTATCAGTTCTATCTTGATTACTCATAGTATAGGGGCGCAAATGAGTGGTTGGAGTCTTTTGATAACTATCCGCGTCCATTAACAACGGCATAGATATTTCGGCTGCAATGTAGCATGATGCTGCCTCCTACTAAAACTATTTCAATAATACTCAGGGCTTCGTCACAAAAGGCAAAACACTTGAATAAATAAATGTACTATATACACTTTTTCCAGAATTATTAAAGTTCATTTATTTATTCAAGTGTTAGCATGAATTTGCATCAAGAAGTGACAATACATTCAATGAACTACAAAGAGCAAAACTTATGGAATACTCTTACTAGTCAACCGTCGCGGGAACTAAACTACACGAACTTTTGTAACGAATTTGTACGTTCAAAGAGTCAGCTCATATGATTATATGGCTCACAAGCTTCACATAAAATTCTCACGTAATTTCAGCTAAAAAAATGACAAAATATTTCCGTTTGCAGTTTAGTTGTTTGTAGTAGATTAAATAAAATATTTTGCATTTCTACTCCATAACTGTTAGGTTCGTTAAACGTCGAACATTTTAAATCGCTGTTCTTTTTAATATTGACAATCTATGCGCTGTAGGAATTTTAAATAACGACCTGTTTATCAGCTTTGATAACTTCGGCAAATAAATGTTGTTGTAAACCTTTTTAAAAATATAAGTTTTTACGTCATACGCTGTGAATGTAAACATAGAACTAGGTGATCTATTGGGGTTATACGTAGTCGCCCAGAGTGGTCCGGTCCAGATGTCATGCCCTAATGATGATGAAGAAAATTAAAAAAACATCGTTCATTTCATAACTTTTAATGTTATACGGCTGATAGCCTGTACTACTGGGTGCCTCCTCGACTCCTCCACTGCGGCAATGCTAGTTATGAAACAAAACAACAAAATAACTTAACAAATCAAAATAAAAAACATGCAACTTTGTGTGTGTGTGTGTGTGTTTGTGTGTGTGTGTGTGTGTGAGAGAGAGAGAGAGAGAGAGGGAGAAAGTTTGAGAGAGAGAGAGGGAGAGTGAGAGAGAAAATCTGTGTGTGTTGTGTGTGTCTTCATATTTTAGATCATTAAAAATTTGTAATGCAAGCTTTAACTTTAAATCTTTAAATCGGGTCATAGGGTATATGTCGTGTCTACTATTTATTGTATTGTACATGTAAGACTTGTCTTGCATTTAGGGGTGGGACATGTGTTGGCATTTCTTCTGTTCGTCCTCAGATCTGGACAGGTCACAGTTCTATATTTACTTAGAATACAATTCAGTATGTTAATTTGGCGGATAGTCAAAAGTTCACATGATTTGTGTAAATTGAAGGTCGAATGGCGTAGTTTTTGTTACAAAACCTATTTTTTACGTTATTTACACAGTTTATACAATATTTTCACAAAACCTATCGAGAAAAAGAAAACAGTTTCGCTTAAAACTATATTTAGAAAAAAAAGAAAGAAAAATTTATATTTAAGTTGGGCCAAATTATACACTTACTCTCTACCAAAATTGGCTCAGTAGTTCCCGCGTCTATCGCGGACAAAAATTTAAATGAGGTCTCTGTCAAGCAGAATCATTTGTGTTTTTTGGAGCACCTCCCCATGGATATGCAGTAGCTTATGAATGATTGCGCTAGTGCTTTATAAGCATTAACTAGGATTTCTTGTTTAGCCACATGCCTCAGTCTACTGAACACCCATGTTAGTTTCGAATCCGCTCCGATACACTTTCTATGTGATTGGACCATCTCAGATGTTGGCTTATCTCTACACCAAGATATTTTATATGTGTCGACGATGAAGGTGCACCGGATACCTCCGTCAGATCTTACAAAGTCTGTACACTAGAATTGATTTGCACATCAGGAACCTTGAGGTGTTTGGCAGCATAGTGATAGGTGCAGGTCCCGCTCAGATGAAGCGACAATCGTACAGACCCTTCGATCGGCTCGAGGAGGCTGCTCTTTGTACGCCTCACATAAGAGAAGAGACTAAAGTGCGGGAGGAGGAGGCGCTCTTTTTACCCCTCAGATATGAAGAGGTGACAAAAGGGCAGGTGGAGGAGCTATTCCGCACATGGCAGGGAGAGCGATGGAAGTTTCATCCCATCGTACTTCCCCAATGGTGGCAGGGTTATCCTGTGGTGTAGGTTGGACAACCCCGCCATGGCCTGGTGATGGCGTGTAAATGCTTTTCCCCGTATCGCGAAAAAAGCGTTGTGAATACTTCAAGATTTTTTTAAGACAAAGTGTCGTTGCCGAAGCAAACCGGGATGGGGCGGAGCGGTGGGCAAAGTACTTCCCGATAAAGTACCGGCGACGGCTTACCACAGGCCCAAGTGTTATGTTTGTATAGTACCTCCTGGCGCGGTGCGGCGTCAAGTACCTAACTTAGGTCTTGGACAAATCATTATAATGAATGATATAGAACTGAGTATTGTAACCACGGGGATATTGATTGTATTAAGGGTTGTAACGCGAGATCCGCATACGATACATTCAGTTGAAATATACGGTATTTTGGAATTCCCTACTGTCAAATCCCCTCAGACTCAAAAATCAGAAAGAGTGGCTTTTAGTTTACGTCAGCGTTAAGCGAGAGACGGAGGGTCAGAACTCAGCTACAATGCATTAGCTGCGCGTCTGGAAGTGAACCGTATTCAGCGTCATACACATTTTGTGCAATCCGATCATAGTATCAATAATGAATGTTATGAACGCAAAAACGTTCCATATAAATAATATGAACAAAACAAATATATTCGGCGGCGATATTCGACAAAATAGGGATTGATAACGGCCGCCGGAGACCATGGGAGCGGCGGCGAGGCGGCGTGGCCCGAGCGCCGACAATTAGACCGCGAGTCCACTAACTCGTGTGTGATTTACTGCCTGTAATTATACGCCCGAGGTATACGCTGAAGCGGAACATGTTGTTGGGTAGGACGCAGGTGAGTGGGATCTCCGTTTACTGTATGCAGCTGATAGACATCCCAGAGATCAAGCTGTATGAAAGCGTGTCTATTACACTGTGTTATTGTATTATTGTTATATCTTTTATCCCTCGATAATTTCATTCTATGTAAATGGAAAAGTGAAGCCGCATTGCATTACGAGTAACTAAATTTCTTCTTATTGTATACTTAAGTCTTCTGTAAACATTAGCTTTATGGAGAAATTTGGGATTTAATAAATCTTAACTATTTAATGATATGGACAATGCATCATACAATAAAACTGCACCGTACTGCAAAGGTACTACTTAAGATACTTAAGGTAATACTTTTGACAAAGATTTTTATAGGATAAAGATGAAATCGGAGGTATCTGGAACTCTGCTCTTTAGTCCCCTCTTATAGGAAGAGGGGACTAAAGAGCAGGAGGAGGTACTGCCCTTGTATCTTATAAGAAGAGGGGACAAAAGAGCAACTGAAGGGGGCGCTTTTGCGCATGGGGCAAGGGGCGAGGATAGGAACCTCACCCCATCGCACTATCCCATAAGTGCTGGGGTTGTCCTTTCGCACGGTGCAATCCTTATGTGGGGGAGGCATCGAACCCTTAGTGTACATACAGACAAGAATATTTCAATAAAGACTTATAGTGCAAATAAAGGTTTTACTCCGAAAATATATTAATTATAAATATATCATTTTAAAAAATCATTTGAAAATACCATTTAAAGTTTCTTCTAAAGAATGTTAGTCATTACCTTTAGCCATTTACATGTTTCACGTCAAATAATATTTTACGTTGGAAATCATGTTCAACAACCAAACTGTAGTAATGTAATGTATTATATTGTAAATCATGTTCAACAACCAAACTGTAGTAATGTAATGTATAATATTGTAAATCATGTTCAACAACCAAACTGTAGTAATGTAATGTATAATATTGTAAATCGTTCTGATGTAAATTGTGTATAATTTGTTAAGGTAACAGTCTGCCCCGTTACCCCGGGCACAACCGAGGCGGATCGCTAGTTTAAATACAAATGAGTGAAGCACGCTATGAGCGTGTAACTTGCAGCCCGCCACAATCAGCCCGGCGGCCACCGCTTATTGGATTCGCGTTCAGTTATTACAGATATTAAGAACATTTCGTTGCCATTACGTGCCCAATAATTTCGCTTGTTATCAACGCTTCCTACGGATTTTTTGAATGAAACTGTTATTGCACACTTTGTGAAATTCAAATAGATTTATTTTGTTACTAATTTTGAAAATCGTTTGAATGTTAAGAAAATAAAGTTAATTAAAAATAAACACAGGCGGAGCCAAAGTGTTTATTGTAGTTATAGCTATAAGATTACAATAATCATTCTTACAATAATCATACTTTCGGAGACTTCACGGGCTCCCACCGAACCTGCAGTTACACATCGCAACTGAGCGACGAGCAGATGGCGTGCTAGATTCGACAGTGTTCAGTAGGAGGCGGTGCAGCTGCTGTAGTGCAGCTGTAGAGCCGGTGTTGTCGAGTAAGATTTATTATATTAATTTTACGTTGGGCCTAGGAGTAAGCTTAGGCGCGACGAAAACAATAAAACAAAAACGAATCTCTTAATAGTCACAACAGTATTTGGAGATTATGGAGATACAAGTGAGTGGAGATAGAAAGAGGATGAGTAAGTTTTCGTATATTATTTTGTTTTTCCATCTCGTAGCCAGTTCGGTTTCGTAAAATTAGAGTAGTTATACTACGGTCGGGTGGTCTAAAGCACACTGACTTATAGATACAACGAGGTGATTTCATCCCACACCGGACGACGGCAGAACGGCCTCCTGCCCGGCGGACCGGCTTTTGCTAAGTTACGGATAGGCAGTATCCGACTCGTACGGACTGAAAAGCGAGGCTGTCACGAGGTGTCCCTCTGGGGCGGAAGATACCTGCTTGGGTGAGGTCGTGGGCATGAGGACCGCTGGGTGCTAGTGCTCGTGACCGTGACCTATGGCGCTCTTTGGAGCAGGCCAGAAGGCCGGCAGTGGTTGTCCTCCGGCTGATGATGATAAATATGCTGACACCCAAGAAATTCACTTCGAAACCCGCCCCCTACTCCTCACACGCCATGAAACACCGATACACGTCGACACGTCAAAGCATCCCACGTGCGTACATGACATGTCAATATGGCCGTATGATAAATCATAAGCGATGCTTATGATTTATCATACGGCCTATAAATATGTCTCTCTTTCGGTGATTTTTCACGTAGGGCTTAAGCATAATCGCCGCTATCAACGCGGCGCGGAAGGTGCGGAGGTGAGGAGGTGCGCAGTTGCGGCCGCGAGCGCTGCCGGCGCGTCTCCAGTTCTTCTGTGAGTGACTGAGTGTGTGACCAGCCCACTCAGCGAGCTAATTCGTCGCGTGATATTGGATACCATAGTTGTCTGCCTTATGACTTTGTTACGAATTCTGTCGGACAGATAATATTACTTATGTTTAATTATGTATTAATGTTTTTTGTTAGGGTTGAAGTTCTACTATGCGTTCCGTATCGGTGTCTTGTCCTGCTGTGAGGGCTCAAGTGCCCGATGTATTGGTTTAAAATGAAATTACTGGTGTTGACCAAAAAAGATTTTAATAGAGGAGGAGTTTAGCCATGCCACACCATTAAGGGGAGATGGTCGCAATTTGCTCTCACGATAATCGAAACAACGCCGCGATGTGATATTGATGAGCTTACTTTTAATCAAAAACTTTATTTCAATCTTTAATTGTCTATACCCGTATCGTTGTACGACTGAGTGATTGTTTTATGCTAAAAGCTAAAAAGGAAATATTTGTACCGTATGTGAGTAGTACGCGACACACTCTGAGCCAGCCCGTCCTACTGTTATATGACTTTTCACTCTTTCTCGCAGGATCTACTAAACGGGTTTGGATGAAGCATAGCAACAGATATATACATTAGAATCTGTACTAATATAAGAATTGATTTATTCATCATTCGGGTCTAATTTACACGAATGAAATCGTGAAACAATTAGTTCTGAATAATTTTAAAATGGTACTCGTAATATCCGTCGATGGTGGATGTTTTAGTAACTACAAATGACCATAAACTTACGCACAACCTGGGGGTATGAATATACGCTGGACTTCTCTATCGCGTTGGCTCATCTCAAATAACAATTTCTTCTTTATGACAGGTTTATCCCAACAGTCGCCCCATCGCTGCTACTCCAGTGTCGCCAAGCTCCACAGCGGCACCCGCTATGGTCTATAAAACATTCTCATTCAAATGGCCATAGTGCTTGTCTATAACGATCCTAGTCTATTGTTGCCTGAGATTTTGTTCTGTTTAATTAATTTTATATTCAATTTCGAGGGACACCTTGCACCCTTTCGTATTAGACTTCCTACTATCTTCAATATAATGAAAGTACTTTTGATGATCAAAGATGTCGTTACCCAATGAGGCGCGAACGAATTTAAATAAAGGTTATCGTTCGTAATGAATACTAATGGCGTCGTAAAAGGGAATGGGGTTCGAATTACCCGGGGGCCTCTAGTAAAATCAAGATGGCGATGGAAGTCGGATTGCTAACTCGATTATATTCGGTACTCGCCGAGTGTAAAGTGACTTTGCCATTCTGTACAGGTGACGGTGATCATATTAATTGCTGGTCTAGTCTGTGATCAGATTACTTGGAGAATCTATCGGCATCATCATGGCTGCAGGTTCTCACCAGTTACAATACCAATGGATTGGTACGGTATATCTTGCATTCCACGGATTTGCATTGCAGGCCGTCTCTCTGAATGCTATTAGTTGGAATGTGGATTTCGTCAGGGGTCTCTCTTCAACAATTTCTTTTCTACTTTTACGTGAATGACCTCATTGTCGAGCTTAGAAGCATGCGTGTTGATATATAACCATAAAAGGTGCGATTTCATGATCTTTAGGGCCGCCGGCGGGTATCCTGATTATGTATCTTCAATTATGGTATGATTTTGAACCACGTGACTAAGTTCAAGTACCTCGAGCACTGCAATTGTTTACTTGCTGCCAATAATGATTAGCTGATGTTGACTATGCCTTATGACATTTATTTGTTATTTATTATAAGGAGCATTACTGTGTGTGGCCTATGTTTACTTGCTGCCAATAATGATTAGCTGATGTTGACTATGCCTTATGACATTTATTTGCTATTTATTATAAGGAGCATTACTGTGAGTGGCCTATGTTTACTTGCTGCCAA
>JAFELO010000144.1:9414-29080 GCA_017140195.1 Eumaeus atala
TATATATATATATATATATATATATATGCACTGTACAGAAATTTATGGTCGTCGTACGTACAGATATTTATTACGTTATTGGGTACAAGGAGCTCTAACTGCTCGTTTGCCCCATGAGCTTTAAAAAAACTTCCTTTCGCGATGCTTCATGGATTCTACGAATTTATGCATCACTTTTGCATGTCCTAATTATTGTCATTGTTGTATGATTTAAATATTGTGCGGAAACATATTATAAATAATATATTATCTACCTTATCAAAATAATGTACACAAGCTTATAATATGTAATATGTATTTATTGTAATTATATAAAATGTGTATATCTATCTCCCTAAAGAACCATGTGAAAAACGATAACAGTCTACAACTGTTCCACGTGTAATTATTTGTGTTATTGTTTAACATTACAACGTTTTACATAATCACATAACGGGTATTAAAAATATAAAGAAATATATAAACGTTATTTGGTTATATTATTCTTATCAACTTTGTCTTTCGTTACGACATATCGGATAGTATTGTTATTAAATATATCTACGTTGTTTTAAAAATACAAGGGAGCCAATTATTTCTTGGATATAAAATATTTTTTATGATGATTGGTCCCGGCTTCACCTGCTAATGACACTAGCCAAATCTGTCTACGGGAATCGGTTTTTCCATTGTTGAACATCGCAGGAAATTTGAGAAAATAGATCACATCGTATATATATATATATATTTGCGTAAAATCTATTTCAAGGATTGAGTTAGTAGTAGGCCGGTACATCCTAGCCGAATTTCGACTACACCAGTCATCTCTATTGAGAAGAGCCCTCTGCGCAGACATGTACAAGCGTATGCGCAGACACAGCGCGCTCTCTATTCCCTCATTATCGTAATCCAATTGGAAGGCAGTACGACACGAGCGGGAAGAGATCAGGCGCTGGACCGACGGCACGTGCTTTCCAGTTCACGGGAGTGTGACACCACCAACCTCCTGACTCCGGATTAAGCAGATAGAAATTTGAAAAATTCTAAAAACACTTCTTGTATGGTCAGACCCGGAAGTCGAACCCAGCCTGTGGCTGTGGTGTGGTGTGAACCACCGCGCGGCAGTTACATATTAACACATACAAAACACACTATCTGATAATCTGTACTAATTAGGCCTCTAGAAAATAAGCAATTACGTGATTAATTCATCGTCGCTCGCCTCTGCATAATGCATGCGTGCATATATTAAATGGACCATGAAACGTGCGGCGGTAAACCTCATTTTCCTATAGTACAACGCTCGAAAAGCAATTAAAGACAGTTACACACGGGCCGGGGCGTATCGCGGTCAGAGAGTGTGCTGTGCTATGAGCAATAAATAAATTTTGAAAGTTATAAAAAAACGTGGTTCTTTGCGTAAGCGTAATAACCCTATGTAGCGAAATAAATTACAATATGTTGCAGTCACTCAAAAAGTACCAGCGTTAGAGTGTGTATAAGGACAACGATATCAGCAACATTTAATAGTGAAAATTTTAAAAATGTTGTCTCTCTCTCTCCCCCTCTCCCTCTCTCTCTCTCACAGCAACAGAATATCTAGACTCTTGATAGTTATTGCGAATGTAAAATAACACAAAGGAGAGTAAATGTTAAAATAAACAAAACCAGGAAAAGATTAGACTATAACATTCCGAAGTCCACTGCATCACTATACAAAGGGAATTTTATTCAAATACATAACTTTTTTATGGAACAAGCTGCCACCCTGGTACTATCGGACCGATACGGCTTTAATATTTATGAAAAGAGCTTACACATCTCTAAAAGGCCAGAAATGCATCATCAAGATCGTCGGTGTTTGTGATGTCTGTAGACGTTGTTGATAGCTTACTTACACGGGACCGAGAAAGACACGATTGCTCGTTTGCAGCATATGCTTTAAAAATATATGTATAGCTATTAGCGCGCGTTCCGACCGGTGCACCAGCGGCGCACGCGACGTGTATGGCGAGCGTGACGTGTGCGCCGTTCCGGAGCGTGCGCGCACTCGCTTTAGGGTACGGGCGGGCGCTTTACGTACATACACGAGCGACAGAGAGCCAGGAAGATACTGGAAGACTTCGGGAAGGAAGCAAGAAAGAAGGAAATATATACTTCATTGTGATAGGTATAGACAGCCATAGGGACTGCCGATAGAAGTAAAGACTTAAAACTATTTTAAAATTATATTCATAGCTCTTATTTAACTCATAGTATGTGCGCTACGTATAGCATATTTGCTGACGCCAACTCATATTTTCCACAAAATACATTAAAAACATTATTCTCCAAGATCCAAGAATCCTCGGACCTACGTCATTTTAGCAATGCTACAATTTTGAGAATTTAATTATGTATAGTTGACATTTAATTTTAAATTTTTAATTAGAGTACATGAAAACTCGACTTACTTACTTTAAAGTTGAAATGGTGGTATTGAAATATATTTTTAAGAATATAGTCTAAAATTTCGCCATTTCCGCCAGACACCTTGAAGTGACCTTCAAAATTAGGTAAAGTCCCTAATAGTAGCAAATCGATTTCTTCAATTGTAGGCACTATTTTAAAACCTTCTGTATGCAGCCAGACTAATGCGAAGGGCCAAACATCCCCCCAGACGCCATGAAACTTTCCGATGAGGGCGAGCCAGTGGACAGTATTCAGTCGCATGAAAGCATTACATAGCTGTTTCCTTTTTTAATCTGGATTTATCTTTTTTATTGGATATTCCTTTTTTTACCACTTTCCTATTTTTGGACCTTCTACTGTCGGCGGCGCTAATGCGTTCACTTCTACAGTCTATCGGATTAGCGCGTGTGATGCGTGTGCGTGTGTGTGTGTGTGCGTGTGTGTGTGCGTATGTGTGTATGTTTGTGTGTATGTATCTATCTACCTATGACATTCGTCCTGAAAACGTGAGAAAGGACACACTTATAGTAATTAATTTAATCCCAAAATATGCAAAATTCAATCTCGACGTCATAATAAACTTTGTAGATAAGGTCCTGATAAGAAGAAACAAAACCTCACCGCCTCGGTAATGAAGTACAGTTAAATTAATTAGCTGGTAATGATGGTACGGAGTACACCGTACTGCTCTCACCTTTGGGCACCTTAATATCAATGGAGCGAATCGTTCTCTAGAATACGAAAATTTGATTGGAAAAAGTCAATTCAGAATAAGTTCATCCTTTGGCAATGCGAACAGACGTCGGGTCGCTCTGCACCTTCTACAGAATCAATTTTAGATGAATTGAGTTATTTGGATTACCACCAGCAGCGGAATTCCACTTTCGTACATTGCAGCAGAATACCAAGCCACACCCTAGACTCCCATGATTGTGCGCTTCACGCACAATTTCATGCTGCATACAACATCATTGTGGAAGTGCTACCCTTTGTATGCGTTGGCTTTAAGGAGCCAGTGGCCCATTAGGGGGGAAAGTGAAAATGAGGACAACGCATCAGCATAGTAACTATACTGATGTTTATGAGCGTCGGTAGCCGTAGAAAGGTACCGATTTCTCGCATGTCCCCCTATACTATAAAAAAAGGAGACTATTATTTCCAAGCCTCGGTGCGGATATCTATGGACAGCGATACTGATCGTTTGTATTATGTAAAATGGCGAAATGGGCCGGTATCATTGAGAAGTGGCCCATCGGGAGGGGGCAAGGCTCGACATAGTAATATTTAGTTTGCTATTCATCAAAATTCAAAATGCCACCTATGTCCCACGACGCTTGTCAATGGGAGGCGTTATACCTTACGACGCCCAAAGGATACCTGGCAGCGGTCGCCATAGCCGAAAACACCATAGATTATGATACCATGACTAACAGCTAAGTGTGTATTCGTTGTACATCCCCCATGGGTATACACTGCAATTGATATTGATATTATTAACATTTATTTATAACAATAATTATAAAGCTCTTGCAACAAGAAGCAACAACTCATAACGTAGTAGTTTGTAGAAATGAATAGGTGTAGTGTAGAATAGATATGTTATAAGTAGATATATATAGACATATATTATAGATATATATGTAAATATAGAGCTATATATATACACGACGGGAGGAAAATCAGGTGCAATCAGGCGCATCTCCGAGACATGGGTGTTACACGCCCGCCCCTCGGAGAGCACGTTAACTTGCTGGCTCGTTACTGTTGTTAGAAATTGCAAAATTCTAATAATTTGGTCCGAACAGGGACTCGAACTCGGGACTGTATATGCTATGCAGCATAACACAACTCAATAAAATCAATAAGCGCAATAACTATGTCAGTCCTATCAGCTATCACCAGCTTCTGTAGTCACTTGGTTGCGCCCGTTTCGATGCAACAGTTGACACGGCGAATGTTAACTTAAGTATTCGCGGAGATTATCAGCTCGTGTGAGAGAGCGGCTTCTAGAGGTCACTTGTCGATCTCTTAACCGGTAAAGGTCATCGCACACTTACCACTATAGAATAGAATAGAAAATTTATTTATCTGTTGAATGCAGGTCACAACAAGTTGGATAAAAAATAAAGATATATTTAAATAATCCTTCATATACATTTGACAATTTATGGACGCAAACATATAAAAAAGAACTTATTACTTAAATTAAATTATATTTTATTATGTTTGTTTATTGTTTCAAGGATGTCACATTGTCGTTGCTGCATTATGACTGAAAAGGGTAGACCGGCCAAGATTATATCTTACATTAACATATTAAGTACCAACGCAATATAAGGGTCAGATGAAAAATTCAACAAAAATTTTATGCTCTTTGTAAGTAGGCGTAATATTAGTATCTTAAATATTAGTAGTAACTAATATTTTACGCCTACTTACAAAAAACATAATTTTTTTGTTGAATTTGATGTTGAAAGAAACAATAAACCGACTGCGTGAAATATATTTTAACGTACCTAGGCAGCTACTCAGTGTCAAACGCGTTAATAAGACAATTCTAACGACACCCCATAAGTTAAACCGTTAAGACTGTAGCAGGTAATCTATAAACTATCCATACATGATCCAACACGAGTCATTCATTCACGTCAGCGCCGAGGTGATTTTAACTACCGTGCACGAGCTGCCTTCGACATCAAAGTCGGAAAGTGAGGGACACCGCGGTCTCTATGGCCACGATAATGCTATAATAAAATAGTTAAATTTTCTATTACAAATCATATCGGGATGCATCTCTCACATCTGCGAGGGAGTGGGGAGAGGGAGCCCTTTTCGGTCCCAAGCCGAGAATCGTCGCCCGACGAGCATTCCTAACAATCCGATGAAGTTGTGTTGGGCTTCTCATCGCTTCCACAGCACAAGTTCAGGTCCGAGAAAAGAAACATATGAATCTACATGAATCGAAATACATTACTGATGGAGTCGGATCAAATTTAAACAAGCCTAACAAGTTAACTAAGCTGTAGTGTGCATTGTGTCTTATTGCAGCGAGGTCTTAAATTGCATAAACACTACATTCTAATAGCTTACCTAACAGTAGAACTAATAGGTGATGGTTCTTAATTGATCCACAGTTTCACTTGCTCACAGCTGACATTGATTTATCTTTATGAGGGTTTGATATCGTGAGGAAACCCTTAGAGGCACAATTAACAGGTAATTAAACATCTGATTAATAAAGTTGATATGGAGACGTGATGTAATAAAACTGACAAAATTTGTTACATCATCATCATCAGCCCTTATCGGTCCACTGCTGGACGTAGGCCTCTTTCAATGAACGCCGAGACGACCGATCTCATGCTAACTACATCCATCCCGGACCGGCTACTGCACGGAGATCGTCTTCCCACCTGGTGAACGGTCGACCAACAATTCGTTTTCCTAAAAGCGACCTCCACTCCAGAACCTTATTGGCCCATCTGCCATATGGCGCCGGTAAAAATTGGCATACTTGTTATGCAGATGTCTTTCAGTTTCCTCCTTAAGCCCACCGGAAACTATGAAACAGTATGAAACGTTACGGCATAACACTGCGGTTGTAACATCAGTGTGAGTACCTCTCACGGTCCTCTTACACTGATGTTACGGTGGGTGTTGTTGATATTGCACAATATATACGCACAACACATTATAATCTACCTTCCAAATTTCAGAAATGCTGTACCCACAATCTCCTGAAACATGTCACAGACGCCGACGGACAGACGGACAGGATGCAGCTATAAGTGTCTTTGCAATGTTTCAACTGAACCCTAAAAAGGTGTTACAATGATTATGAGACGCGAAAATACCACCGATGGCTAATGAGACCACCTGGGTGGGTGAGGCAAGGAGGAATCGTCAAAATTAATTAACTGAATCGCGGTCTGGTTTGAGTCAAACAGCTACCTGCTGTTATTTTGTAGAACTTGGCTGTTAAACGTATAACGAGAACGTTTTTTAATTGAACTGCAGTGATTTAGGAATGAACCATATGGTGCTGTTACACTGACAAAGTCAGTACAAGCCCTAGTATATTTAAAGAGCAGTCGGATCATCTGATGGTAAGTGATAGACGCCCAGAGACATCCGCAACACAGAACGTACTCGGTCTGGCCTTTTACAGACGAGTAATTTAGTACTTATAGAATATTATTAGCACATCGTCACAAGTACGTCATTTGATCACGATTTTTTTATCACAAGTAGAAGAATAGAGTAACACGTTGTGCCACTTTTCGCTCACATGATACCGCTGTCATCATTTCGATTAGTGATTCCAGTGCCTCATTAGAGGGGGAAGAGGTTAATACATCTGCAAAAATATGTGCGGATGTCTATGGGCGTCGGAATTCATGAAAAGTTTTCTATCGCTCGTTTGCCACCCCCTTAAACTACTTTAATTTATAATTATATTTGTTTTAATTTATGATTATAAGTGTTTTAATTGGACTATCGTAGACCTGAGACCAGGAGAATTGAATGAGTCTAATTCAGGAGTATGGATAATTAGTGATTCGCATTTCTATGACAAAGCAATAATTTTCAAGTATTTTTACTATGAGAGTAGTGTCATTGTTCACTGAGTAGGCAACAGATACCCACCCACCATGTTTCAAGCTTGGTAATGGCGCTGGGGCTCATTAGCCTGCGATGGAACCAGGCGAAGGCAATAGAACCGAAGTGGCTGCTCATTTCACCCCTCTTATAAGACGAGAGCACTAAAGAGCAAGTGTGGCGCTTTTAGGCATGGGATAATCCGTATCCGCTCAGTGTAGGCCCTTGGCGAGGGCCACAGGGCTATGTGGAGGTCCCCATTGCACTGTCCCAGTTGTTTGGCGGGGTTTTTCTGTGCAGGACGACCCCATTTGTGGAGGTGAGGTAGGTCCCTCAGGGAACTGGCTAGCCGTCAAGTTGCTCTGATGGTTTGTAGTGTCAGATCACCGCACGAATAGGGGCGCTGATGGTACACGCAGTGATTTTAGTGGATTTCCGGCACTGTGATGTGCTGCGAGGCTCGCACCACTGGACCACACCCAGGGGCGCTTATAAATGACGACGGTCAGCTAGACAACCTTGATAAGACATATTGGGAGTATCCCTCCCGTTAAGTACACCAAGGGCATCCGCTGATATTAAAAGCGGTACCATGCCAACACTTTCCTATGGCTCCTCCAAAGGCAGGTGAGTTCTACCACCACTGAGTTTAGTGGGTATGAGGAACCGGTTCTCGGTTCTCGGGCCCCCCATGCTCCTCAGCATTTCTCCGCCCTGAAGACATTAAAACTTTGATAATACATTAGACCAAATGCAACATTACTGGACAAGATCTATGCATACATTTTTCAGGAATGTATATTTCGTAAATATGGCAGTTTTCATCAAATTTAAATAAAAATAAACTTTTTTTTAATGGAAGCAAAACATTTATATGTGCCCGTGATTTTACAAGGAACAGCCCACCTAAGGAAACATTTTTTGTCGAAAAAATATCTGCCACAAATTTCATTATAACACTTTTGTTAGGTTTGCGTGAAAAGGATAACATACATTTGAACTTTCGTATTTTTAATATTAGTAAGGATTAATCTATGAGCAAATTCAATGCCGCGACTTAGATTGTGTCTGTCATGTCTTAGTTTTACGTGAATGTTACAATAAAACTATTTTGACGGGTTTATCGCGGTTTGTTTGTTTATTTAACTAGCCCGACGCTCACAAAAGCTTCACAGCAACCATGGTCACGGGTGGCTACTCAAATAATTAAATAAACCGCGATAAACCGTAGAAATATTTTTATTGTAATATTATGCTGCATGTTAATCTTTGTTGTAACTATTTATAAAGTCTGACTATAATATAAATATATTATTTATGACTCAAACATATTTTTATATTTATTTGTTTAACAGGACAGCTCAAGAAAATCTTAAGACTCGCTATAAAAACATACGAAAGCAGTATGTTAATCTTGATAATAAGTCTGGTGATTTGGTAGTTCGATTAGCTGCTATGAGCCTACTAGACATAATGGCGATGCTCGTCTGACCCTGTGGCCAGTTGTGCGTGATTTATAATGGCGAGTCGGATACCACCCACGCTTACCCAAATACCCATGGCGTCGTAGTGTCTGTCGGTGTAACGTACGCAGATGCTGGTGTGTGTCTCGCAAGAATGCGGGTCGCGCCGCTAATATTCAGTGGAAAGTATTTTTAATTCCGCGCCAGGCCAATCAGGTAGCAATGCAGCACCTCACAGCACAATCCTACTGATATTAGAAATGCAAATATTCGTATCTATGTTAGTCCTCCATTCAATAAGTAATTAACTGTAAAAGTAAATAATTGCGTGTGTAGACGCACCCTTTTTATAATATAGTGGCGTCCGCCAACGCCCATGAACATCCACATAATTACTAGGCAGATGTTTTGCCCACCTTTCATACCCCAAAATGGGCCACCAGCTACTCATAGACCGCACGAAACGAGACACCGCAGACGTCAGTTTACGGCGGTATTGTGTGAGCGAGAGATACCTCCCCGGTCGTGTACTAAAATGAATAGTGTAATAATTATAAAAGAAGTTAGTTAGAAGATTTGGCTAGCGGATTGATACAACCGCGTTAAGAATATAACTGTCCGAATTGTTTTTTTTTCATGTCCCGTTACATCTAACATGAAATTAATTTTCGTGACGTCAATGTAAAGTTTTAATTAACATTATACCTGGCTGATAAGCAAAAGCAAAAGTATTTATATTCCAATTGTTGAATTTGTAATTAAATTTAGTTAGCCTCTTTTATTTTATTTTTAGTGGCATGATGCATGGAGTTGACATTAACTGTGTACCCGGCCCATAAACTAAAGAATAATAGATTTATGGGCCAGTTATACAGGTTCCTATTGGAGACCTGGATAGACTTTTAGGAACTTAAAATAGAGTGCAAATTTGAGTTTCACAAATTGCGTTAAGAAGTAACTGATATTAAGCATTTATGTGGTGGTTAAAATTTCTGTCGAACAGCCAACTTTAAAGTAAACCTGTTTACCAATAGAGTTCTACTTCCATGTTCTTTTTTAGGGTTCCGAATCCAAATGGCAAAAAACTGAATCATTATAATTTTGTCACGCCCGTGCGTATGTCACAGACAGTTTTACTGGGATTACGGGTACTGCAAGAAAATTTAGTAGGATATATACACTGCGCATTATTAACTGCTACAAAATTATTATGAATGATTTTGAAAAAAGGAATGATTTTGTCGTTGGACAGGTTAGGTTAGGAGGTAGCGACTCTTTGTACCCCTCTTATAAGATGAGGGGTCTAAAGAGCAGGAGAAGGAGCCGTTCTTTATACCCCTCTTATAAGAAGAGGGAATAAAAGAGCAAAAGTTGGCGGTGCCTTTGCGCACGGGGCCAGGGGCGAGGATGGGAACCTCACCCTATTGCACTATCCCAAAATCAGTGTTATTGCCCTGTGGTGTGGGATAACATCATCCGACGGTGGCGTAGGTCCCTTTGGGGGCTGACTAGCCATCGAGGGGCCCTGATGATCTGTTGTTCCGGGAGATCTCACCAAAGGCGGCACGGATGGTTACTCGCGATGATTTTCGGAGGCACTCTCATGTGCCGCGAGCCCCACACACGCGCAAACAAAAAAAAAGGTTAGGCTAACTAAATGGTATGTAATTGTTTAGGAAAGATTTTTGATAACGCTAATACTTCGTGAGATATTTGCTTTAAAAGTGGTAAAATCTGTGCTCCATCCCCCCTTCCGCTTACCTTTGAACTACAGGGAGGAAAATGTAAAAGAATGTGATTATAGGATTCCATAAAACTTCAAACGTAAATTGGTTTAAACAAAATCGTTTTGGTAGTGTAAGAGATGTGTGATTTTTTCGGTTTGCTACTACGAAACCCTTCATAGACGACTCCGTCTCGCTCTTGACCGAGTTTTTAATATGGCATAGGTGGCAATCGAGCAGTAGGAATTTATCATGGCAACCACAACCACCTATGACTGGTGCCCATAAATATCCGCGTAGTTATTATACCGACACGTTCCTCCGTTTTCTTTACTTCATCTCCCCTAACGCGCACCAGAAACTCCAACGACGCACGCAATACGCAGACCCCGGTAAAGTAGGTACCAGTCGTGCCGGCCCGATTCAGCTACAACGCAGCGCCACCTCCTACTAAACTTTAATAAGCTACTATACAACCGTTACGTAATCGAATCGTCCCCAAACCCAACGACATGTCACTTCCTCCCATATTGAATAACCCCTAGAAAACAAAAAGAAATTTGAACAATAAACCTGCGGTCAACTATCCCTTACAGTTTACACTTTGATCCGCCATGCAGAACTGGAAGATAACATAAAGTTCAATTCTACTCTATTGTGTACACACAAGGTCGGATTCCCCTTAGCATCTTGATATGATCTTATACTGCTATCTAAATAATAAGTTGTTTAGACGTGTGTATTCCAATTTCAATGTTAGCCTCATTGGTTTAAGGTTTAATGTTCTTTGTTGTGTAGTGATAGGGCTAGCCAACCCTTCGGTTACGGTGCCTGGGCAAATGATAATGGCTAACATACAGTGGGTTTATTCGATACTTCTAGAATATGAAATTTCAAATTTGCCTTTTGTATTTTTAGTGCTTATGGGAAAACGATCACTCATCTGATTTCAAGTGATTATTTGTCCACGTTACACGCGTAACATAAATACTCTTTTCCTGCGCTATATTCTCACAAACCTCACGAAATGAGAATGTCTATGGGCGTCGGTAATTGTCAGAAGGCTCTGATTGCTCGTTTGATTCCTTTGCTATAAAAAAATCACTTGATCCTCTTGTTGTCCAAACAGAGCTGGTAAGTTGGATGAGATCTACTCTTATACAATGAATATATGTGTGTAAATAAGAATTAATAAACTTATTTCTTATTTTTTCTTATTTACTTATTTAATTAATAAACTTATTTCATAGGAACGGTATATTAATGTAGATGTTATTATTATTTTTGCTTCGCAGCGAACAGCTGGTGTCCACTCTCGACTGGTTGGCCACTCCTGGCCTAAGACACATAACTCTATCATAACCTAAGCTTTCATTTAATATTTTTTTTATATTTAATGTTGGATTTAAGTACACCAACTTCGCGTCCTCTCATCACAACGGACGGTGCTTGAAAATCAGCGGGTCAGCATATGCTGGAACATATGCACTGAGTCACTTACCCATTTGCGTTTTTACAGCACATACATTCACACAGTATTGTCCCCGTTACGATCCTCGGACGTCAAGGTCGAGGCATGGAGGACCCTGCGGTCTCTCTGCCCATGATGATAAAAAATTATGTATAAACGTTCTCATATCGGGATGTATCTCTCCCATCTGCTGGTCAGTCGGGGGGGGGGGGTCGGAACCCTTTTCGGCCCCAAACCTAGTCTCGCCGCCCAACGAGCACTCATGACAATCGGATGAAGCTGTAGTGGGCTTGTCTTCGCTTCCACACCATAAGTTCAGGTCTAGAAAAGAAATAAGAATAAGGTTTTACACGTACTTAGTTTTAACATTTCATTTTTCGTATTACGTTGTTTTGTAACTGCAATGTTTTGTGACTGTAAACGAAGGTTCAATTTATCGAATTTTATAGTTTTCTCGCCAAGTTCAACGTAACCAAATCACCGCCACAATAATTAAGGTATACAACGTACAAATGCTGTGGTAATTGTATTTGTCGATTGCGGTTCTGGCTCATACACTGCCAAACAAATTATGATCTCCACTCGACCGCGTCTCTGACTTGTTACTCGTTTTTGTCCTATCACTGGCATCAATATGGCCGAAAATAAACGCTAAGATCACTTTACCTATACTCGAAAATTATATTTAAAAAGTTTTGTCTATCTAACATCGAGAATTGTCAAGTTTTTAATTGCTCTGACTTCTCGTATGCCCCGGATAAACTACAACAAACCATAATAAGTTTGCTCCTCTGGCACCGAGCCATGGACGAAGCGAACTCGTTTTCAATTTTTATATCATTTGATAAACAAAACTATTAAAGTTCAAAGTGTAGTCAATCTTTCCAGATGAAATATCAGTCTATAAACTCCAATTACTTCTGGGAAAGTTTGACAACTTTAAATAATTAATTGTTAAGAAATATAATAAATAATACTAACTTATCCTGGTGGCTATAAGGAACTAGGCTAGAATTAATAATCAAGCTTATTAATAAATTTTAATTGATAACATAAGTTGAAGAGTTTGTTTGTTTGAACTCGCTTAATCTCAGGAACTGTTGGCCCGAATTGTACAATATTTTTGTGTTAAACAGAACATTTATCGAGGAAGGCTATACACCATGACGCTACGACTGTGAGGGCCGGGGTTATACAGACGAAACCGCGGGGTGATGCTAATAAATTTATATCACTAATTCCTCGCGGCCGGGTGTGTTATGAAAGTCTTCTAAAGCCCAGGGGGTGAATGACCAGGCGAAGTCATTCCTTCACTGCCCACGCCTGACCTTCTGTCGCTTTCCTGCACCCCATTCCTCCAATTCCTCCAATGCACCAATCGCACTTTAAAAACTCAGGCGATTTGGCCACCGCAATACACACCTGGGAGGCCTGTGACCAGCAGTGGTGGTCATCTGGCTGATGCTGATGATGGCGACACCACCTGTGAAACATTCGAATGCCGGAGATAGCATTCGAGGCGAAATTCTGGTTACGTCAAATCATAGATGCACGCCGGTCGGACCGCATTCCAGCGTTTACGTGTACGCCTTTTGATTAATATACAAATACATCGCTTTGCTTCATAACGAGTAGATCTCTCCGGCTTCCCTCGCTGTGAACTTGTTTGCGAGGGAGGGGGAAGTTCACCGTTGAGATATTACCATTGCACCGGGCCGGCACGACCGGGTAGACCTCTGGTCCTCTGGCTCCCATGATAACGCCGTGAAGCGACAACTACGGCGTCGAGTATCCTGCGGTTTATGAGTCGGCGGCACCCAGGAGAGAGTAAGAAAGAATGGCAACGCATCGGCATGGCAATTATGTAGATGTTTATGGGCGTCGGTAGGCTCCGCTCTCTTGTCTCCTTATAACATCAAAATATGTAACAATTGTCAATAATACTCGTACAGAATGGCTAAGTAATTGCGCTTGACCGGCTCTCCGGTAATGAATCCCGCTAAACTCCATATCTGAGCTATAAAAGCCGCGAATGAATCCCACGGCTCTTATCGAGAACATTTCATCGGCACAGTTTACGACGCGAGCTTCGTAAAGACATAAAACGCAGAAACCTTGACCGCGCCCGTGGTCTAATAACTTCCTGCGGATACGCGTGGCCTGTTGGATGCGTGAGTTATTCAAATTTGAGATCCCCTTCAAGTAAAATGCGTGGTCTAAGTTATTAGCTCATAGCTGTCGTCCTTGGGTTTATCGAAATAAATGTAAATAAGGGGGCAAATGAGAAATTGATGATTGTTACGCAGATGCATTGCCCTCCTATCACCAGCAAACCAAAATATATTCATTATTATACATAGTTCTTTCATTACTTTGTATCTTGATAAGAATATAAGTGTACTGGACAGAGTGATGCAATTTTATGAACCAAAATAAAACTTAAAGGGCATCATTACAATTCCTAATCACTGTATAGTTCTATATATAACACACTGCCTTATGTGGTGTGCTTGTACATGTTCCACTTTTATCATCTTAGCAATTAGTGTAATAAAACCAGAAAAAAAACTAGCTCTCTCTTATCGCTAGGAACACGATATAGATTCATAGGACACAAACAAGGCAACATTATCTATTTAGAAACATAAAGACATATAAGGACAGAGAAGGAATTTTGAGCATTCTTTTTTAGTATAGAGGGGCAAATGAGAAATCGGAGCCTTTTTACGATTACCGACACCCATGAACATCCACATAATTACTTTGTCGATACGCTGTCCTCCTATCTTCTAATGGGCCACCAGACACACAGCCATTTTGCGTTATCAACATTTCACACGACCTAGGTCAGGAAAACAAATAGTTTACCTAAAAGAATGTATATTACCTACCAGAATCGTCATCTAATCGTCGCCCGCTCGTGACCTGGACCACAATCAGCAAGCTTATTTGTTGCACTCCTTTGAACTACTTTTTGTACGAACTGCATTTATAATGAACGTATAAAGTTATATTTTATCCGGAGATTCTAAATTATATAACCGTTTCCGGTTGTTCGACCGATCGGTTCAACAACAACTAATGATAGCTAATAAATATGTTCCGTTAATTGTTAATCACTGTTAGTGTCCAAAAACAACGTTACTATTAATTTATAGCTCATTTAATATTAGGGGGAGTGTAAAATATAGCTTAGCTACAAGCAGTCTCATAACCTGAGCATGCGATAAAGTATAAGTGATAACCACACATTTCTTCTCCAATAGGCCCCCAGAAACCACTCGAAACGCGACAGCATAGCTGTCGATTTGCTGTACTTTATGTAAACGGGAGAACACAGAAAGCTCCCCGGCGGTTTCGGTAGCAATTCGGCTGCAATACAGCATGGCACTACCTCTCACTTATATCGTTACGTTTGTGAGTATTCGCTCGCCCATTGGACGAGATCAGGGAAGTAGGGCAACATGCCTGCGTAAGAATCACATGAATTTATACTGGGCTTCATTAAAATGCACTTTTTTTTGTTTGCCCCCCAATAAAAAGTGCGCCTGACAGAATGGTGTTGTTGACGGTGGCACCTCATACCGATTAAAATAAAACTGCTTTTACGGATTCTATCGCGGTTTATTTAATTATTTAACTAGCCCGACGTTTCAGCAGCTTTACAGCAACCATGGTCACGGGTGGACTGCGATGAGAGATGTCCTGATGTCACAAATTATTAAAGAAGCATTATAATTCCTTAGTTGTTCCGATTAACGCAAACAGTACTTATTATATCTTGCTGGTGTTATGTTTAGTGTTTGATTTGATTATGTTTACCACCGGGACCCAAAGGGAAGAATCCATCCATCTTCTCTATAGAAATTTCTATGTTTTTAATTTCAAGGCCCCACGGATCATCCTCGGAAGGTATCGGTGTTCCCTAGTGAGGATTTGCGCTCAGCTCACACCGTGTTCAATTATTCTAATAAGGGATTCTAAGTAAGGATGGACTTTTCAAGGTCAGGGCGTTGACTCAAAATACACGCAGGAATGTTTTTCATGACAGGGGACTTTACCTTGCTGCTACCTTCACGGCGTTGGAAAACCTAGTGTTATAATGTAACTAGCTGTACCCCTACAGTTTCATCCGTATAAATGTATCCTAAAAGATATTCTGGTTTGTTTGCCCCTTATATATGTTATAAAAAATATTTTTTTAATTTTTGTGAGTAATCTATATCCCTGTCAAATTTAAATGTTGTTTTTGAATGATTTAACAACAAGTCTAAGAGGAGTTAGTGCCATGCTGCATAGAAGGAGGTAGTGCCATGCATGGTGCATGACACTGCATCCTCCTATGCATCGGAATTGGGCCGCCACGACCGGGGAGGTATCTCTCGCTCACTTGATACCGGCGTAAAGTGACATCTTGAGTGTCGCGTTTCTTGCGGTTTGTGAGTAGCCTGTGGCCCATTGGGGCGGAGGGAAAGGACGGCAACGCATCGGCATACTAATTATGTGGATGTTCATGGGCGTCGGTAGTCGTGAAAAGGCTCTGAAAGCTCGGTTGCCCCCTATTCTATAAAAAAAACAAATATTCGCAATTATAACAGATATTAGAATAATAGTAGAAGCGTTAGCCTTCAGCTCACCTGGTATTCGAATAGTGGCCTCGCTGGACTCTCTCAACTGACATTTGTTATAGTGTACACGACAGACGAGCAGTCAAAATCTTTCGGGGACCAGACACGTCCGTGGCCATCCTTCACTTAAGGCCAAAATAGTTCACCAGATATACGTCATTATTGTTATAGGAGCACGAGGTTCCCCACCCCTCGTGCCGCCTGGTGAGGCTGCAATGCTGTAGCACCAACTCCACTCGTCGACATTTATAAGCGATAGTGCGATGTTGCATTGCATCTAACTTGGGTCGGGACTACCAGGCACGCGACGCACCCACTTTACCTGCGTAGTGACAGTTGTCACTACGTGCCTGTATCGTATTGTAGTATTCACCGTCCCGTTTGCGAGTGTCCGGTGGTCCATTGTTGGGGATCAGGGAAATAGGTAGGTCCAGATTCACAACATTGATATGCTAGCACCAATGTTGTGAATCTGGACATCATCAAGCTGATGGCTCGTTTACCCCTCTTTAAAAAAGTGACCCTCACTTGCTTTGTGAGGGTCCCTTTTTGAACTTGCTGTTGATGATGTGCGAACGTAAGCAGTTGGTCGCAGTCGGCTGCTCTTGCGATTATCATATCTACTTTCACCGGGCTGCGCTAGCGGGTCACGTGACAGACGGACGGCAATCGCCTTCATTAATCAAGCAATAATACAATATACTATAATATTCAGCAATCAAGCCTGCAGTAGTAACGCATAGTTTCCATAGAGATAACATAGACGAGAATCGAAGCCAGCCTAAAACGTCCAAATTGAAAGAGACAATGAATGTGGCTGATTGTCTGTCTCTCTTTTTTATTTGATTCTCTTTTTTCGCAGGTGAGACAAGGTAACAATGCATTGACATCTTCCTTCTCTATTGACGAAGGCGGCCACGCGCCGTTATAGAACTGCACCTTACAGCACCTTCATGTGACTGAAAGGCCCCTTTCGTCCTCAATGCCTGCAAACCTCTCTCTGCAGTTAGCTGTTGCGACGCTAAGCACTAGCCTCTAGTGAGCTTAGCATCGCAACAGCTTCAGTCTTCAATTGAAAAATAGTAATAGCTCCCTAAAAAAAGATTAGCTAGCCTTAGAGCTTCACAGGATCCCGTCAATATATCGGTTAGTCTGTTAGTAACTCAACCGGCAATTAAATTACAGATTTCGGTTTCACAGGTTTTAGCCCGAAATAGTTATACGCGTTGGTATGGATGGTACTTAAGGCATAAACGATAGGTATCGAATAGTTAATTTACACTTTGAAAACCGCCTATTATTTCATAGCCTGAGGCACCATACCACAGTCACTGATTAAAATTAATATTTGCGAGAAAATATGCAAATGACTCTTGTACAATTTACATCATACTTTTTATTCATATAAGAAAAGGCGTCACGCTGCATTGCAGCTGAATTGTGCCTGCACGGCCGGGGAGGTACCTCTCACCCACATACCACTGTAAAGTAACAACTTCAATGTCGCTTGTACCGCCGTTTATGAGTAGTCGGTGGCCCATTAGGAATGGCGTTAAGGCGGACAGCGCATCTGCGTCCGTGGATAATAATAATAATAATATCTGTGGACTTATCACACCACGTTAGCCTCGCCATGTGCTAAGTACCGTAAGGACTAGTGTTACGGATACTAGACAACGGACAATATATTTAATATACTTATAAATTTAAGAAATTTTATATATTTAAGATTTTTATTATAGAAATACATAAAATACACAGATAAACAACCATGACCTAGGCGGGTATCGAACCCGCCACCTCTGGAGTAACACGCGGACCGTCACGTCACCAACTGAGCCAGCCGGTCGTCTAATGTTAATGCATTCACTAAACCAATTTTTATAGAAACTTATTCATTATATAATGTTTAAATTGGTAAAATTAATCATCGATTAATAAATCGAAACAAAGCACAGTACACCCACGGTTATAGGAATACCATAAAATAATCAACCTTGGGGTATGCACAGCGATTAATTAAGTGTGTCCGTCTGTCTGTCACTGGTGTATAATTATACACCAGTCTAGACCGGACCTGTGACCTGGCTAGGTCACGATGAGTAATGTCTAATATGATTTCAAAAAGGATACTGTGTAGGAGGTAATATGGGGTCTTCATTGTCTGTGTAAAGTCTATAATATTTTGTCTTTTGCTTTTTACGGTGACAAATCTGTATTACAGAGAAGTTAGTAAGATATAGTAAGTCGCCTGCAATGCAGCGATAGTGGTACTATAACTTGGCGAAGCCGAATTGAGTCGGCACTAGCGGGGAGGTACCTCTCGCTCATGATACCACCGCTACGAGCATGGCTAACCCTTGTCGTGCGATTTGTGAATTTCCGGTGGCGAAGACGATACTGCGGATGTTTATTGGCGATGGCGGTCATTACGTGGCGACTGCTCGTTTATACTATAAAAAAGTAAGCGAAAAGTTAATTAAACATACAATGCGAATGTGGTAGGATGTAGGTGCCGTGGAAGACCAGGAATGACACGTGACGAACATAACGATCGGGTACTGCCAGCATCTGCACAGAGTCTTCGCAACCGGCGTATCTGTATGTAGAGAGTAATGAATGTGGAGGAGACAAGGCAGGTGTGTGAGAATCGTGACGTGGGGCACTCCGTTCGCTCTGCCTTCCCTTTTCGGAAACTGGTGTAAGTAAATGTTATGTTAAAAATTAAGTACAATAATTATCTTTAAAAAAAGTTTTAACAGAACTGTAGCGGCAGGGGTCGAGCAAGCTACAAACTCGGCCATCCCGGAGTTTGTTACGGTGCTGCACGACTAATGATGAGGTCCCTGTCATGATTCTGTTCATCAGTCATTCATTCCGATCAGCGCCTAGGCCATTTTAGCCACCGCGCGCGAGCTGCCCTCGACGTCAGAGACGAGGGATCAGGGACCCCCCGGCCACCCAGTTAATGACAATAATAGTTAAAATTAGCTTTCCTAAATATTCACAATATCGGGATGCATCTCTCCCATCTGCGGGAGAAGGGGGGGGGGTTCGGATCCCTTTTCGACCCAAACCTACTCTCGTCGCCCGACGAGCACTCATAGCAGTCCGGTGACGCTGTATTGGGATTCTATTCGCTTCCATAGCATAAATTTAGGTCCGAAAAAAAAATCCCGATGATATCTATCAAGTACAAACATCCAAACGAACCCCGGCCGCAGCTCTGCGGTGGTGCAGCCAGACACAATATTTATTTACTACGACCGATCGCGTTTACGACGCGACAACCCGCCGGCCCGCATCTGCCTCGAACCCGTGACCTACCACCTGTCCTGGTATTTTGATTTT
>JAFELO010000144.1:39135-54528 GCA_017140195.1 Eumaeus atala
CCTGCTGTCTTATGATTCACGTCACCGCTCGGTTTTGATTGACCTGATTTCTCTCCGGACGGGTGGATTGCCGTCCCATCGGAATAGGATAATGAGGGAAGAAATAGTGCACTTGTGGTTTTTTTTTCGGAGGGACCTAATACTGGTTGGCGGCGCTAGTCCAGCCTCAACAGTTCGACTGACTACGAAGACTTTTCTGTCTTCTGGTTTAGGGAGACGATAGGGGGACAGACCCCCATCTTTTCCCGCAGATGGGAAGAGATGAACCGGGTTGAATGTGGGCGTGCCATATAGTGATTATTTTTGGGACCGAAATGGGGGAAGCGGTCCCCCTCCCCACTCTAGTGGGATGGCGCGCGCACGATGCCGTTTAAGTTGCGGTGTCGTGGATAAGGATAAGCCCTTGTGGTTGGGCACACGCTTGTAAACTATAATATGTCCTGCGCAGTTGGCTACTCTCCATAGAGATGGCCGCCGCGGCCGAAATTCATCTAGGATGACATTATTATTTTATGGAAACTATTATGTATCATACGTACATACAGTGATTTCATACACAAGGTTAAAAAAAATTATTTCTTTGTTGCATAATCATAATCATAGTATCATACACATTCCTCACACCGAAGTGACCTCGGAATGTTGAATAATGTCTCTTACATTGTTCAACCTTTACTTATGTTAAAATTAAACCGCAGTTTTAAAATGTTATAAAATACTCTAGCATCACCCTGCGGTTTCACGCGCGTAACTCCGGTCCTGTTACTCGTAGCGTCACAATGAGTGGATGAAACAAACAAACAAAGACACAAACCAACTCTGCAGCTTTATATATAAACATATAGACTAGCCACGCCCCACGGATAATATTCCGTCCCGTGAAAATGTACGGACAAAAAGTAAAAATATCCTATAACTCGTAAAGTATCGTAAGCAAAATTATCGTATTTATCAAATGCACACAAAAAAATGTGTGAAAATCTGTCGAACCGTATTGGAGAAGGAACCACAAACACCGCGACACGAGATTTTTATTTGCCCCATTTTTGTTGTTACTCGCAGAGACCCACGGTCTCACCCGCGCAAGTCAGGTCCTCTTGGTTGTATATATTGTAAACGCGAAAGATTGTAAGTATGGATGAAGTTGTAAGTATGGATGGATGTCTGTTAATCTTTCACGTAAAAACTACTGAAAGGATTTTAATAATAATAACAAGTAACCTTGTACTTGAAGTATGCTAGCACATACAAAAAGATTTTTTTAAAGTCGACTTATAGTTCCAGATATGAGGGCCTTCAAACAAACTAACTAAGAAAGAGCTCTTCAGCTTTCTTATAATAAAATATAAAAATAGGTATATATATAATAAAGCTGAATTTGCAGTTCCAAGTTGTCGTTGGAGAGCTTGCAGGAAATGTTGCACAGTATAAATGAATCCTCCCGACGTATTGGCCTTAGGATGAACTTGGACAAGACAAAGGTCATGTTCGACGAACACGTTCTCTCTAGCGTATACGTTCGCCCCGTGATGACCTACGGTACCCAAACATGGCCTCTTATTCTAGGACTGGTCCGCAAGTTTGCGATAGCTCAACGGGCTATTGAGCGTGCTATGTTGGGTTTTTCTCTGTCCGACAGAATTCCTAACGAAGTCACAACGTAGATAACTAAAGTGTCCGATATCACGCGCCGTCTTGGCGTTCCATGGGAGAGGCATTGATGTCCAGCAGTGGACCGATAAGGGCTGATAATGGTATATATATTTTATTTCGACGAAATTGTTATAGACAAAACAATTCTATGTTAACAATTGGCCAATTTTGGTTAAAATTGTTCAATTTTAGCCCGCCATTCGACCGTGTAATCTTAAATACATTCTAAACCTTATTTATACGTTTGAAGGTCGGATGTTTAACATAGTTACTTTAACTATGTAAATTGTTGTTTTTTTTTTAATTGTAAAGATTTTCTACCCTTGAATTAAGAGCCGTCTAAGAGGTACAGATTTCCAATGCCCTTTTTTCAATAAACCTGAATAGTCTAATCAGCCGTTTACCTTGATTTAAAATGACCTAGTGCCTATGAACCTAACCTAGGAACCAAGGAAGTAGCGGCAGACACATACTCCTTTCGGGTAATATTTTGGATAATCTAATATTAGATTTTTTATGGTTTTGGCCCACCACACTTCCCTAACGCGCACGATCGAGAACGACCGGCACTTGTGACCGCTGTGCTTGATGATCATTAATAGTAGTCGTGTAACGATTAGTCAATTCTCTGTCTTTAATTTTTGGGATCCGTACCCAAATGACAGGAACGTGATTGCGCTGTCCTTCAGTCCCTCCGTCTGTCACCTTGCTATATGTATTTCTGATGTCTATGTGTGTGTAAATAAAAGTCGATAAGTTACAATTATAATACGATCTTCGTGCAGTAGCCGGTCCGGGGTGGATGCGAGTAGCAGGAGATCGGTCGTCTTGACGTTCCTTAAAAGAGGCCTAAGTCCAACAGTGGACCGATAAGGGCTGATAATGATGATGATGAAATTATAATTATATCACTGAAAAACATTACAAACTTACATTATGTGTAGTTCGTTTTACTTCAAATTACTAAGAAATCCTTACACTGACCTTTTATTTATACCTTTTATTACTTTTTATATCTTTTATTTAGACCTTTTATTATATTTAACACATGCAAACACATATTGTATCGTGTGAAATAATAGATACAGAACATTTAGGTTATTCAAATAGCTACTAGCTGTGGCATCACATCATAACAATGACTATTACTAACTGAAGTGATACGTACCTTCTACACTGGATAGTAAATCAGATCTGTAAAGCAAATTGCATTAATAAAGGAAACAACAACGACGTACCTATCAAATTTCATTAAATATTATTTACACCCGCTGGCAAATACTGCGATTCATAAAAGTAATTTAAAAAAAAAACAACGCATCTATTTTATAGAAATTAAAAAAGGAATCAGCACGCAAACAGCCGCTCCGTAACAAAACTCTCTGTGACAATGTTTTTGTGATAATGAAGTAAAAAGCCCCGGGCGCCAGATGCTGTATGATTAATAGCTTTTAATGGTTTCACGAAAATACGTACTCTTTTTACGTACTGTCTGTGATGTCATCAATTTAAATTATCTCGTATCCTGACGTTTCAATCAAAATATGATTTTGATTTTTATGTTGGTATGTTGTTGTGTAAAAAACGGTGTGGCCTCGTGGTGAGAATATGATGTTATTTTTATATTCGATTGGGCCTGGATTGGCAGCAATGCTGTGGAAGCATCTATGGTCCATGAACGATGATGAGTGAAACGTAACCTATATGTACCGTATGCATTAGTATGTTATTCTCACAGGAAAACAATGCCTTTGGAAGAGTACTCCTTTTCCAGAGCCGAAAAATGCTGTGGAAGAGAAACCCAATACAGCCTCATCGGTGGGAAGGGAGTGTCAGTGTCTCTTCCAGTGGATGATTTCGTGATGATAATAATTTCGGAAACCTGATGACATATGGGTCCAGTTTAAACTCAACGGCAAAAGGTACCGCGTGTACGCTGCAGGGCTGACATAGTTCATTCGAAATTTAAAAAAAGTTTCGACATAAAAAAGTGAAGCCATACAATGATTTTTCGAAATGGCAGCTGCATTAAAAATATTGTTTCTGTCTGACAACATAATTTAAAACGGGTAAAGTTGAGTTGTTCGGTATTTTGTAATAATAGATGATGATAACAATAATGTGAATGTTTGGGCAAATATCATTATCACTTTATTGAATACAGAACCGCCATGAATAACCAAAAATCTTCTTTTTCTTATAGAATATGGGGGCAAACGAGAAGTCGGGGACTTTTTACGACTACCGATGCCCATGAACATCCACATAATTACTAAGCATATGCGTTGCCCTCCTTCTCCCCCCCCCCGCAATGGGCCATCGGCTACTCACAAACAGCACGAAACGCGACATTCTCAGTGTCGCGTTTCGGCTGTAATATGTGAGCGAGATGTATCTACCCGGTCGTGCCGGTTCAGTTCCGTTTCACTACATCTTCTTATATTATTTATAGCAAAGATCCAAAAATATTGCCTGTATATATATGTGATCGATTTTCTTACAACTGAACGGATATTCATGCAATTTTTCCACATGAATAGAGCGAGGGAGCGGATAGTGGCAGATTCGTTGTCGCGGTTTGTGAATAACCGGTGGCCAATTGGAGATAACTTTCGCTCTATAGGGACGACAACGCATTTGCACAACACTTATGTGGATGTTTATGTGCGTCGTTAGTTATCAAACGGCTCCAACTGCTCCTTTGTCCCGCTATAGAATTAAAAAAAGTTGAAACAAAATTTTAACTATCTACATACGGTATAAATTTCTATTATTATAATGCGTAATTGTAAATGCACGAAATCACTGATGCGATTTCAACATGAATAAATAGAAATTGTGTGTTACAGATAAATTATATTTTATTATTTGACTACCGGCTCAGTTTTTAACGTGTCAATGAATCCGTGGATCACACCAGAGGTCGCGGGTTGAATCCTGCCTAGGTCATGGTTGTCTATTTGTTATATAGTAAAAATCTTAAATGTATTAAGTTATTTAGCTTTATAAAAATGTTAAATATGTAAGCACTTACTACTAGGGCAAGACTGCGCTAACGTAGTGTGATAAGTCCACAGATATGATTACTAATATAATTATATTTTACCATCATACCATATTATACGCTGCTGGATATAAACACTTAAACCACGGACTACCTCTGCCCAACATTCGATCTGGACCACTATTTCGCGAAGATTATCATTTCGTCCCGGGATACCCAGTGTCATTGACCAATGGCACTTGGTATCCCATTACCCACGATTGGTCTCTTCTCTAGAACCTCAAAATATTTATTTAAGATAACACAATGTACATCGTATAACATCTTTGCAACGTGACGAATATAAAAAAAAAAAACAACTTTGCTGTCACTTGTAAAGGCGGGGACGGCATGTGCTCCAATTTCGAATATGGAACACATTCGGATATGCAACTTCCGATTCTTCCTTTTGAAATGTAAAAGGAGGTCCTTTTTAATGCACATGTGTTTCGAACTTTGAAACACGTGCTCACTATACAATACCTTATTTTTTATGGAAATTTTGATTTTCTATCGAAGAGCGGATATATTTTTTTAAGTGATACAGAGTTTATTTTCTAATTTTAAAAATTTGTGTGTTATTATTGTCCATATAGTTTTATGACAGTTTACAGTTTTTGTGTTTAATTTTAAAATTCTCCTGTAGATACCTACACGTTGGTGAAGAGGGCAGATCTTCTACATATGGTACTCCCATTAACCTATCCAGAGATTTGTGAGGGTAGAAGTTCAAAAACCACACCAAGTGCAACATAAGAAACTTAATACACGCCAGTGTCACTTGAGCCAATTGTTTCCGGTACCGATTTAAATTAGCTGCAAGACTTTTCATTATTTGATTGATTTTTAAGTATGGTACCCATTATCCCTGTAGCTCTAGAAACGTATAAAGAAAAATCCAAATTTTTGGTAGTGGCCGGATTCGAATCCGGGGCCCTGCAATGGCTTAGCATACATATCGCTAGGCCGACTGCAGTAGGTACCTGTATATAAAGGCATACCCAACTCAAATTTCTCCACCGTAACCTGACGCTATCCTAATCACTGGCTGAATGCAATGGCGTAGATAAAGAAATGGTGCACTTCCTAGTTTTTGTGACGCAGCTGCGGCGCGGCACGTGCTATACCATTTGGACCACACCGGCACAAGTACTTCCAAATTATTTTTTACCCGCCACAAAAACGGCCACGTTTTAGTTTGACAGGAGACAGACAGTAAACTTTTTGGTTAACAAAGTATTAGTGTATTTTTGTGTTTGAAATTGTACGAAAAAACAAAACTTTTTAATCTAAGGTTTTTTTACAGAATCGTAAATACACAGAATTGTAAAAACTGTTTCGTGATCCTCTTCGTGGGCCAAAAGTTCACGTTAGCGCCGGGGCTATTATAGCCACCGCGCGGGAGGACACCCGACGACAGAGTCGTGGGTCTCCTCCTATCGGTCCCTCTGGCCATGATGTAATAGTTAAATTAGTTACTACAAACACTCTCATATAGGGATGCATCTCACCCATCTGCAGGAGAGGGAGTTCTGTTCCTCTTTCGACCGCAACCCTGGTCCCTTCATCCGACGAGCACTCATAGCAGTCCGATGAAGCTGTGTTGGGCTTCTCTTCGCTTAAACAGCATAAGTTCTGGTCCGGAGAAATAAAAACAGAATTGTAAATTGAATAAAAGTAAATTGTATGTCATTGTTTTAATTGGAATAAAAATATAACATCTAGGAATTCTGGGTAGGAAAAAAGTAGACAGATATATACTTATATAAGATATATACTTATATAATAATAATACTAACATCGCGCCGCGGTTTCAGCCACATCGGCTCCCCGTAACGTGCTGGCATATAGCAAGGAACCTTCCCAGATAAATGGGCTATATAACACTGAATGGTGCCAGAATTTCCTAAGACCTTCCCCACACAAACATATTCAACAACTATATGGTATAATATAGATAACATCTAAGACTTGTAAACATACTCATGATCTATACGATATAATATAAATGACATATAAAACCTACAAACGTACTCAACATCTGTATAATATAATATAGATAACATCTAAAACTTGTAAACATACTCATGATCTATACGATATAATATAGGTGACATATAAAACCTACAAACGTACTCAACATCTGTATAATATAATATAGATAACATCTAAAACTTGTAAACATACTCATGATCTATACGATATAATATAGATGACATATAAAACCTACAAACGTACTCAACATCTATATGATATAATATAGATAACATCTAAAACTTGTAAATATACTCATGATCTATACGATATAATATAGATGACATATAAAACCTACAAACGTACTCAACATCTATATGATACAATATAGCTAACATCTAAAACCTACAAACATACTCATCATCTATATGATATAATATAGATAACATCTAAAGCCTACAAATATCAGTCACACCTCACGGGACTCGAACCCGAACTAACCTCCTGAGACGGTTGGTAGCTATTATAACATTATTAACGCTTTTACCATGATTCTGCACGTGATTAACATTCTAATGTACTGCAAGTAAAAGTTGTAACGACAATAAAACGAAGCGCTCTTTATGTTTTATGATAAAGGTGTTTTCTCCGTTGATTACAGTTTGTTAATTCTAAAGAATAGCCGTGGAGTTATTCTAACGTATGGAGCGAGGCTAATTCGACACTTATTCTGAATTGTGAGAGCCATGTCATAGTTGCATCGCTTTGTTATGTATGCTTAATAATATTATATTGTTGTAGAAGTGTGTCAAGATACAGAGTACTACTGTGGCCTGATTTAATACAAATTATTTTAAAGTTAGATAGTCCATTTCTCGAGGAAGGCTTATTAATGCCCTTTAAGAGAAACAAGAGATATGAATAACAGTAAAATTGTGTTATGGGTTGCTATTTGTCCTTCCTCTGATACACCTATTCAGAATTCTTACGTAAAATTAAAATGTCATGCAATTGGACATCATAAGCCGTCGATACGATTCTTACTAATGTCCTTGTATTACATAAATATTTATTAATAATTATAAACCTTTAATATTAATTAAACTGAGCACCCATGTCACTCTATGGTGGATGGCTATGTCCAGCAGTGGAAATGACCCGGCCGATAGAGATAAGTACGATCTTAATTTATTTATTTATTTTATACACAAAACATATTACAATCAAGAAAAAACATTGGAAAACACAGTTGTAGATCATAACATGATTATCACATAACATGTGTGTACACATAAAAAAAAATTACATAGAATAGAATTAATAACGATGAACATATTAAAATAATAACACAAAAAAAAACAAAAGTGAAAGAATAGCTAAAAAAGATCAACACAAAAAAATATATATATGTATACTTTATTAATTTTTATAATCAAAAAGAAACTATATTTGTCTCTTTTTGATTATAAAAATTAATAAGGTTTTTATATACTTATTTAACTTAGTTTCAAAAATATCAAGGATTCCACTTTCAATTGACCCGCCATCTGTACCAGAGGGCTATAATGTATTATTCTTGTAAATCTGCAGTGCAAATAGATTTGTCCTTTGTGCCCTGCTAGCACTAAACTTTAAAATATACTTATATCCTAATCTATTTTATCGGTATCTAGCTTTTAAGAAATAAAGTAAATGATCGCTAAGACATGTGTAACGTAAGGTTTATTTGGTTCATAATTTTGTTTATACTTATTAAAAACTTTAACCTCAATTTAGTTAAAAAATAATAGAATAAGTCCGTAGACTTTCGGGCAGGTCATAGTGCGAAACATTGGCTCGAATCACTTTCACCCATCGCCATTCCATTAGTCAGCGTCGATATTGACCATAAATAACATTCTACTTTTTACACACTCTTCGGCTAAGATCTTAGTCGGCTCTGATTCATCGGATGTCAAGTAAATGGCCGGCAAAGTTTAAAATAGTTTTTTTTAAATTCCTGTTTAAAAGACTCGCCATCTTAGTAAGTAGCGTGTACCAAACTAAATCACACGTGCATCTCACCGCCCACTTACGTGAATCAGAATGATTAAGTGATTTGACACTGACTGGTGAGTGCCTACTACTAGTCAATTATTAGCTAGCGAATAACGGTTCCAAACGAGTAGCTGACGTTTCCGTCGGCTACGTAGTTAGGGCCTACTGAACTCCACATAGTTGTCAGTGAAGCTGGTCCGAAGAGTAGTTTACTGAAAATTTCACCCCTATCATGCGGTCGTCTATTTTATGTGTTTTTAATTGCGACACAAACGTTTGTGGAATAATAATATTTTTGAGGTTTATGATTTCAATGCCTATATATTTATTTTTTTATAGGATAGGGGATTAAACGAGAAATCGGAGCCTTTTTACGACTACCCATGAACATCCACATAATTACAGTGGCGATGCGTTGCCCACCTTCTTCCGCCACCGTACATTATCAAATACTGTAGGCGCGTAATTCTGGCACCGTTACACCACGTCTTCAACGTTTGCTATAGGAACTCATATTATTCAAATATTTGGCAGACATCTCCCGTAATTCCAGTCCCTAAGAAACTGTCTAGCTGGGATATATGCGATGTTAGACCTATAGCGGTATTGTCAGTATTTGGTAAATTGTTTGAGTCTATTTTAGGGTGTCGTATAAGACAACAAGCGGAGCACCAGCTTTCCGAGGTACGGCACGGTCTCCGGGCGGGTCGTTCCACGAGCACTGATTTGCTATTATTCTGGACATATGTAGCAGCAGCAGCAGATGATGGGGCGCAGGTCGTTGCGGCTTACTTTGATTTTCGCAAAGCGTTCGATGTAGTTGATAACGATATACTTCTCAGTATGTTTGCACTGGTCGGCCCTAATCCGTCTCTGCTCAAAGTTTTCGTCAGTTACCTGAGAGACCGCCGACTGTGCGTTAAGTTCGAGGGACGCAGCTCGGGTCCATTCTACACTTACTCCGGTGTAGGTCAAGGAAGTAATTTGGGTCCTCTACAGTTTCTCATATTTATCAAGGACTCACCAGATGTAATTAATCACGCTCGGTGCTCATTATTTGCAAATGATTTACAGCTCTTTTATAAAGTTAAAACCGGATGCACAGATGCTCCAATCTGATATTGACAAAGTATTTAAAAGTAACCTCAACAACATATATTGTTTAATAATGCAAAGTGTGCAGTGATTCCTTTTACTCGGAAGTCTGTACCAATATCTATAAATTACCACCGTTTTTTTTTTTGTTGACGCGGGGAAACGCATTGACGCGCCTTCACCGGCTCTGGGTGGGGTCCAGTGGTGTGTGGGACTCGCGGCAAATGATAGTGCCGAATACCCACTAAAACTACCGTGAGTGCCATCAGTGCCGCCCTTGGTGATATGCCCCGGAACAACAATCATCAGGGCACCTAAACGGCTAGTCAGCCCCCTAAGGAACCAACTCCACCTCCACAGATGGGGTTGCCCAGCACTACAGGACAACCCCACCGACTTTGGGACAGTGCAATGGGTGAGCTTCCCATCCTCGCCCCCTTGCCCCGTGCGCAAAAGCGCCACCTCCTGTGGCTCTTAGGTCCCCTCTTCTTATAAGAGGGGTACCGAGAGCGATTCCTCCTCCTGATATTAAACCTCCCTCCTCTTCTAAGAGGGGTGCAAAGATCCCCCTCGGTTCAATTGGCTTCGCCTGGGTCAACCCCAGGCTACTAAGCAGCACCGCCACGACAAGGCTTGAACCATGGTGAGCCATCTATAAACTACCACCTAGGGGGACACAGCTTAGTAAGAGTAGCCACAATTAGGGATTTATGTACAAATATGTCTGAAGATCGAACATTCCGTACTCACATTGAGGAAACTCGTAAACATGCACACAGAAGTTTGGGGTTTGGTCAAGCACAACATTTTAAATCAATATTTGTTATAAAACTCTTATATAACGCTTATGTTAGCAGCAAACTAGAAAATAATTATATTATTTGGAGTCCGTTTGAAACGAAATATATTAAAATGATGGAAAAAAAATCATAGAAAATTCATTCGTTGGCTATACAGTAAGTCGCACGTGTGTTCAGTAGGTTATCCTGTTATATACCCAAGTTTGTTCCTCCTGGGGATGGTGGGATATGACAGATTAGAAGTAAGGCGTAATGTTACACTTCTTCCTCATCCACTGAAAGTAATTCAATGCAGTCAAAATAACTGTGCAATATTAAAAATGACTGTGCAATATTAAATGATATAGGACTACAAGCATCGGATGGCTACGTGTATGCTCGTCGTCGGAAGCTCTTCGCGATACGGTTCTACAGGACGGCAAGCGCCGGACAGGCGCCACTGCCTCGCGCGCCACGCTTGCTTAACGATCTTACACAAAGTTCACAGGTTGCCACTCCAGATTATACAAAGTATTAAGCCAATGTTAGAAAATAAGTAGCACATAAGTGATAATAAATGTATAGCCATTGTTATAAATGTATTGTTATTGTCATTAGTGTGTGTTAAATAGTGTTGTTATGTCGCCTGTTAAGATGAATCAGCAACTGTAATGTCTCTTCTGGTATTTTCTTATACTAATAAATAAATTACTTAATTTCGGCGTAATTTTTTTTGAAAACAACATTTGTATACACAATCAACAAGCCGTGCAGAAACGACACCATTAACCCTTTCCGAAGCATAATTAAAAATAAAGAAGTGACATCACCGTCTGTCGCGAATGGCGCGGCACATGCTAACTTAAAAATAGCTGAAACAATCTGCCATATGCATACCAAAAAACAGCAGAACACCATGCATAAACCTAATACCCCGATAACCATCTTGGAACAGAGTGGCACTGTGAAAAACTTTGCGGAGACCTTTGAAATTTAAATATAGAATTAAAACGGTGTCATAATGTCAAAAAACGTTCATTAAAAAGCGGCGGAGCATATTTTTTCCCGAGTACGTTTCGGCAAAGGTCTATCCGCATACAGCCAAGTATAGACAAGAGGGAATTGATGTTTGTAAAAAAATTCAAATTTGAAGGGTTAATATGGAACAAAAAGTGGAGTTGAAGTTGTTCTTGGCCAGGTGTTTTGTAATTCGGAACGTCTTACCGGAAATCTGTGGCGCATGTGTCTACTCGACCCGTTTGTGGCGGAAACAGCGCATCCCTTACTGCCGTGCTTTCTTATATTAAAAAGTAACCCCTTCACAAAATAAAATAGATAAAGAGTTATAAAATGAGGAAGCTAACAGCGGTGGGTTGTATTTATAGTCTGGAACTTATAAATAATGAACTAATGAACGTAGTTGGCTGTATGTGTTTGTGACATGTTTTAGATGCTTGTTTAAAATATATTTTCATGATGAATAGGTCCGCTTAATAGCTTTATATTACATATCATATTAGTAATTGTTCTCTAAAATTTAAACTTCAAGTAAATGTTCAATAAAATAAATAATCTTTATTTGCAAGAGTGTCAACTGGTTGAGGTGTTACTATTTATAATTAGTATAATAATGTTCGTCTTTTTTCAGTGGCATGCAATTTTTCAATTTTAAATGTAGCAATTAATTATCAATTTAATTTGTAATTTGTACTTTGTTGTAAGAAACTCCAGAATAATATTTTTGACAATAAGCCTTGAGTATTGAAAGAAATTTGTAGGGAAACACATTTATTTTAATTTAGACATTTTATATCAGATGGCACAGCGAAACAGCTTCTGTGATATAAGACTGTCTAGTATTTATAAATGGCACCAAAGCACAACCCGGTACATCTCTTCCCATCTGCAGGAAAAGAGGGGGGGGGTCTGTCCCCCTATCGTGTCCTATCTAGAAGACACGAATGTCTTCGCTAGTCCGGTGAACTGCACCTTACCCGCTGAAAAAAGGGTACCAAAGTAGCGAGTATACACTTAACAATTAAATTACTCTTAACACAGCAGTAATTAAGGGAAACATGCCATAGATTAAAACATTTCCTTTAGTCATTTAGAGACCCTATTATTGAGTTTTGTTGGGGCGTTGGGCAAAAATTGCCTGTTTATGGGACTCAAAGTCGCGACGCGATGGATCAGAAAGTAAATGGCGAAATGAGCTCGACGGAACCTGCCTGGTTTGCGCGATGAAGCTCTAGACAGAGAAAAGTGGAAAACATGGAGAAAGGCCATTACCGAAAAATGTGACACATAGGGCTTCATACAATTATTGAGTTTAATTTATAGATGTATAAAATTAAATAAAAATACAAAATAAATTAAACACTCACGCACATGTAATTTTTTTGTACCTCAGAACTTTAATAAGTAAAACACTTTAATCCCACAAAAACATTAAACAGTTCTTTCCGCAATTTTCATCTATACCTTTAAGTATTTTACCCATTGTTTTAAGTAAGAGTTAGTGCCATACTGCATTGCAGCAGAATATGGCCGGCACGAACGGGGAGGACAACTCGCTCACATGATACCTACGTGAAATGACATTTTCGGTGTCGCGGTTTGTGCGGTTCGTCAGAAGCTGGTGGCTCATTGCGGAGGAGTAAGAAAGGGGGGCAAGGCATCGGCAAAATTCTTAAAAAGGCTCCGATTTTTCATTTGCCCCCTATCGTGTAAAAACACATTCAATTCTCAAGAAATCAGTGGCGAAAAAATTGGCAGCCCTGTTTTAACCTCCCCACGCACACATGGGAAACTCTTGTCACATTAACATAAACACACATATCGACCTTGGCTGATACCCCATAAAATCCTTTCAACAGGTGCTTCGTATAGTGGAGGGTCGCGGATTCGATAACACAAGGTCGAATTTATTTCGCCATTTTATCATCACATAAATTTTCGCACACGCAATGTTTGACAATTATGTCAAATTGTTCAATAGTTAAGATATGTTATGTTTTGATTAAAATTATCTATACCGATGTTATAAAGGGGAAATATTTTATTCTTTGCATTTAATAGGCTCCGAGTCTACTGGATTAGAAAAAAATATTTAGAATGAACATAAGTCATATAAGAAAACGTTAGATATATGGAAACTTCGATCATGTACCAAAATTTATAAATAATAATTATTAACAAGTAGCTGTCCCGACTGACGTGGTACTGTCGAGTTATGAGGCCTAAAATTACAATGTATATTTCTTTTAATTTTATATATCAATGAATTTTTGCCATATTTTGTACCGGTGCGAGGCCGAGACGGAGTGCTGGTGACTGCTGCTGCTGGTGAATAACTAAATATTTCTGCTGTTATGCCGAATTTCGGGTACAGATAAATAGACCAGGCATTCCTCAAGTGCAACATGTGTTCTATATATTTTTTTAGGGGCTCATTCCCACCACTGCTACTCCCTATGAACGACAGCGGCATCCACTATGGACCCATTGGTATGATCGCAGGGAGCGCGAAGGAAAAAGATAAAAATGTCTTAGGATCCACGAATTTAATTATAAGAAGATAAGAGGAGTATTCTATTTGTGAATATTTCACCAGTCAATTTAAACTGTAATGTTTTAGAGATTCAGTATTAAGTCAATGGAAAATCCGGTTCCATATCCATTGTTGCCACAATAACAACAAATACAAAAAACAAGTGAAGTTTCATTATCATTGAAAACGAAAACTATAACATGTGTTTAGTACCTCTTGTTGACATGAGACCTTCGATGTTTAGGTATTACTCGCACTTGGCCGGCTTTTCACTGTTATCGTTTTGTTTCGCTGTAAAGTTACAGCCATGACATCGCGTTTCGTGCGGATTGGATATAGTTTCCAGTGGCGCGTTGGAGGGGAGAGGGGAAGAAGTACCACACATCTGCACAGCAGTTACGCGGAGGATGTCTATGAGCATCCGTTACAGGCAGATCAAAAGTTTCCGTCTACTCAAATGTCCCCTTATGCTATTTATAAATTAAACAAAGACTAATGGTAAGGAAGAAGATATGTATAATATGTTCTTTATCGAATCCTGGGTCATCTAAAATCATCATCTGCTAAACGCGATATGGCACTTTCACCTGTGTGGTTGTCGCGCCGGTGCATCTGCGTCTCCAAACTACCAGGACAACAGGAGTATGATAGATGAGTTACGAAATGTACGTACGTAAATATACGTTACGTTTATTGGCGCGATGCCGTGGGAGGGCAAACATTGTCTCACCGTATCGCGGAGATTGATCACGCGAGTCAACGAACCCCTAATGGCTGCCGACTTTCGGTAAACAAGCACTTGTGATCGACTGATATTGGTGAAATCAAATTACGTGGCCGCCACTGATTTGACGTCGTTATTAGTCATTTGTTATGTTATAATTTAACTATACTTTGAAGTACGACCCATGGCTTCTCATCTTTTCAACGGTCCGTCATCATAGTCCTCGAAGTTGGTGCGATTCATCAGATAAAAAAGTAAAAATAGAACCTCTCGGCGCGTGCGTCAAATATGAAACGGGTTAAAATGTCTGCCAGTCCTTGCGCCCTTGTCGTGTAAATCATACATACATAAAAAAGTTAACAAGTCAAGATTTACGAGCACCGAAATAAACAAAGAGTAAGTGATAACACATTGAAGTCATTAGGATATTTAAGTATTCATAATCACTTCAGGCCTGGGCTAAGGGAACCTTTGGTAGAGAAAGAGAGACGTACCTAGAGTTCATTAAGACATTAATTTTTTACGGGGGGGGGGGGGG
>JAFELO010000144.1:54534-85112 GCA_017140195.1 Eumaeus atala
GGGACTATTTCTGTTGGCGATGCTAATTTGATGATACTACATTTGCCAAGAATCTTTTCTATTTTTTTTTTCACTACATTTTTTTACTACTGTGGTATATGCCACAACAGTTCATCGGACTAGTGAAGGCTTTCGTGTCTTCTAGTACGGGGAGACGAAAGGGGGACCGACCCTCCTTTTTCCCGGAGATGTGAAATCATTTCGATGAAAGTTCCTATTTGTACTAAGCTTGCTCAATTTCGAGAAAGATGCTAGTACATAACTACTACTAGCTGAACTCCGCTGTTCCAACGTGTTCAATATTTTGGAGTAGGTACGCTAAGATCCATCACCCACATGAGAAAAACACGAGAAACAAACTTAGAAAGAGCAGTAGACAATCTAAATCGCCCATAGACTGCAACCTTCATAAAATCCTTGTGTATTATGTAATAAAACACCTTGTTTACAGTATTATAAAAACAAATGAACTTGCAGCACTTGATGGCAGAGATCGCCAGCACCCAATCGAAGCTAGTCAGGCTTGATAAAAAAGATGTAGCTTTTATAGCTAGCTCTACATAGGTTACGCTATAAATTTTATTATTTAATAGTGCATTCTAATTATTTTATACCCCGACTGGAACCAATGTTCTATTGACTCGATCGTTAGTTTAATGATATTAATACTTGTCCTCTGCATCGGGTGGAAATTTTGTCCATTAAATTAACAATGTACATACACACAAACAAACAGTACAATTATTTTTGTATTCACCACTCGCAGCCATTTGTAGATTCCGAAGCCACGTTGCCTGACTTTCCACGTTCAAACCGGACCAGCAGTCCCTATAAATATATTTGCATTGTTATAGATTAAAGAATATACATTCTATAGTATACAAATATTTATTTTCAAAAATACCAAGATACACAGTCAGCGTCTCAAAATCGTCCATATAAAAGTTGTGCACAAATTGTATAAACAACTTAAAACCATGCGTGAAAGGCTTTACAAAAAAGTATATTTCAATCGTGCACTTCTATCAACTAGAATCGTTGCATTAACGACGTAACCTCAAGCGCGTAAGGTTGGCTATGCAAAAAAGTGTCTTCAGGTGCAGTAGTATACAGGCTGTAGCCTTCCTCGTTAAAATGGAGTATTCAACGCAAAAATAATTTTTCAATTCGGCCCTGTAGCTTATGTGATAAGCGCGAACAAGCAAACAAACCCTTCAGCTTTATATTATTATAGATTGGTCAAACAAAGTTGTAATACAGCTTCAATAATTTACTGATGGTTAAATGTTATAAACATATCCTCACACGTGTCAACACGATCAATGAACTCTTGCATTACAGTTTACAAACATCCGAACATACAAACGCAGTCGCCGACCGCAGCGCCTCCGCCATATGATCGCCAGTTGGATACATTTTTTCACACAGCAGGTGGCGACCGAAGCAATCTGTGGGAGGACCTGCGAATCAAAAAAAAAGCTCGGAAACAGTGTGAGATGGAGTAACGTTAGAGTGAGACAGACATGTCTTTCCGTTTCCGTTTCGTTGTAAAAAACGGGACCATCTGGATTTTGGTTCCATGGGAATATTAGATTTAGATATTTTCACGTCAATCTTTTTTTCGTTTCAGAGACAGACGGGTCGGTGGTAGGAGCCGATTTGATACTGACAACGAGCAGTCGGACCACGTGCTTCGCTATAATCGATGGCGTTTGGTCACAACACCACGGGAGTACAGCAAAAAAACCTCATCTTTAGAGGTACTACAGTTAGGATATTGTCCAGTGTGTCTTATTAGTATAAGGGGACAAAACTCTGTCGTCTTGGCGTTTAATGAAGAACGCCTATGTCCAGCAGTGGACTGATGAGGGCATCTAATGATGTTAATGAAGGGGAACAAAGAGCAGCCGGAAACTTTGACCGATTGACTACCGACGCGGAAAGTATTTAATATGCAGGTATGTCGCCCTCTAGAGAGGAGGGAGGAAGCCTCTCTCCTCTTCTCCAATGGACCCTCGGAAACAGCTGCACAAGTAGATCTCACTTTGCGAAGGAGGCGTTCTTTTATCTACAGATCCCTTCAATCATCAATCAATTGTCCCATTTTTTTTCTATAGTATACGGGGGCCAACTAACAACCGGAAACTTTTTAAGACTACCGACGCCAATGAACATCTGCACAATTACTGTGCCGATACATTGTCCTGCTTTCCTCTTCCCTTCCAATGGGCCACGGGCTACTCACAAACCCCACGAAACGATGATGTCACGTTACGCCGTTTGAGCGAGAGATACCTCCACGGACGTGCCAGCCCAATTCCACGGCTGGCAGGTTAATGTTTTATTCTAGTCTTTCCTCGTCTATAATTAGTCAATAGCACTCACACTAATCCAATGAAGCCGCATTGGGCTTCTCTTCTTTACCACAGCATAAGTTCAGGTCAGAAAAAATCAATTTCCATGGAACTCACTGAATGCCGTGCGCTCCATGATGATGAGTACCATGTCTTCTATTTCTAAACAAAGGTGAGCATGTCAATGTATAAAAATATAAAATGTAAGGCGTATAAAAATATCCGACGTAGCTTACACTATAAATCATACCAAAAGCATTTGTGCGGCCTTATTCTGACCTAACGAATCGTAAGTTCGATTCGAATTTCAATACACATTGATTATCGATTCTGTTATGTTTGATTAATTTAATTAAAACTTAGACAATCTTATAAATAGATGTATGTTAATGGACTCTTTGTGTAAAGATTAACTGACGAATTGTTTCGTTGTTCAAACATTCGTGATGAAGGTTTGATATTGACGAGCTAAAAGCATTGATGTAATGACTAAGTAATACATTCTTTTATTATTGAGGCAAATTGTTTGATTAATGGGATGTGAAATGTGAGTTCGAAGATAGACAGAATATTTGGAAACACAAGTTTATATTAAATATGAACAACTTTATAGTTATTGTTGGTCTAATTTTTGTTGAGTTTGTATTATATTGATTTGAATATAAGTTGAAGATTCACAAGTAAAAAAAAACAGAACTTGATGACAAGATCAAATTCCGTTTTTATTTTATTAGTTATTATATATATTAGTTGTTTTATGTTTCCCCACGAACATTATTGTTTACCTTTTTAATAGTGTAACAGTTCTAGACCAATTAATTATTATCCAAATCTTATTTGTCTATTAATATTAATTTAGGTAATATAATATTTTGAATAATATACTATGTAATATTGTCCTTATAAATAATTTATTAGTATCATAAAGTCTATTACAATTTCAACGATAGGGCAAAATATGACAAAAACAGCCCTAATTTATATCTCATTTCACAATGGTGTTCAGAATAAGCCCTCCGTTTATATTTAAGTAACCCTTTTATACGGGAATTACGTTCATTAGATAGTTTTTACGCGGTTCTATTTTAACTGAGAGCATATGGCGCTAGCCCTTATCGAGGAAGCTGTGAGGAAGTGGATTTGATTCATATTTGTATGGTTTAGTTAATTGTAAACAGATTATGTTGTCGACTCTATTCCTAAAAGAAGTAGCTAAAATATTAGCTTTGACTCTATGATGTGATTGGTAGATGCTTTTGAAGAAACCAATTTATCTATGTGATTTTGCTTCCATATTTTCATTGCATAATTTATCAGTAATTAAAATATTAAAAGAAGAAATTGGTTAAATTGTAAATTTGTATGAAGAGAAAGTTTTTATACATATAAATAAGCTGACAAATATAATTCACTATAAACTTGGCTATTTTTAATGGCTATTTTTAATGTCAAAACTAAAAATCTGCACTAAATAGTATCTGCGTATACGCACTACTAAATAATAACTCATCCAACACGATTAGAAGTTTCACCTTTCATCGAAATCGCAAAGCAAGAATACGTTTAAGATAAAGTTCTAATTCTAAACGGAAGTGACATCCCTGAGTAATGTAAACGCAGCCTATTTCCCATGCCATCTTCCGCTGCCTGTATCCGGAATCGCAGGTAGGAGCAATTGTACAAACACCTCATATCAGGTTACTGTCGCGATATCTTTGCTTATTTGATAGCGGGGGTGTGGCGTTGGATCCTTGTTAAAAGAGTAACCGTCAATTTGAGTAGTAATTGCCGTGTTACAGCGGGAAACACCGAAAGGTACTTCTTGCATTTCGTCTTATTAGAAGTTCAGGTACGTTTTGTTACGGTAATTTTGCCGCCTGTGTGCCGTGTAACTGACATATTCGGGGTACTTCAGTACAGGCGGCCACTGGCATCACCGAGGTTTTAGTGGGTATTCGGTAGAGCCGCGAGTCCACACCCATTGGATCCGATGGCAGTGTGCAATGCATTTCCCCGCGAAACCAAAAAAAAGACAACAATGCGAGCCCTATAACCCAAGTACCTGCGTAGGATATGTAGTGCGCAAGCGATACTTCAGACTTCCCTATTCTGATGGGACGGTAGTCTGACGCGACCAGAGAGAAATCAGGCGCAAGACCGGCGACTGAAGGAGCTCTCCGAAAAGTAGAGGTGTAACGCCTCTAATTTCTGGACTGTTTTATTTCGTAGTAAAACTTTTTGATCCGAGCCGTTTGCAAGTTGCATGTTAAGTGAATTGGTGACTATCCTGTGACTTTTTGCGCAGTTTTTGATTACTAGAAGTCCTTATTAGGGATGAAAGGGTATAGGTATAGCCTTTGGTTGTGTATATGTTTGTTGCATCAGTAGATAGTACTCATCAAAATACTGACTCATTTCCAATGAAAGTAACATCATCATCATTATCAGCCTCTATCGGTCGGCTGCTGGACATAGGCCTCTTTCAATTAACACCAAAACGGCCGATCTCCTGGTACTCGCATCCAACCAGGACCGGCTACTGCAGGAAGATCGTCTTCCCACCTGGTGAACGGTCAACCAACACTTCGTTTTCCTAAACGCGGCCTCCATTCCAGAACCTTACTGGCCCATCTGCCATCGGTTCTTCTGTGTGTGTGACCAGCCCATAGTCACTTCTGTGAGCTCATTCTTCGCGTGATATCGGAAACTTTAGTTATCTGCCTTAAAACTTCGTTACGAGTTCTATCGATCAAAGAAGTACCCAACATAGCACTTTCAATAGCCTGTTGAGCTACCGCAAACTTGTGGACCAGACCTAAATTAAGAGGCCATGTTTCGGCTCCGAAGGTCATCAAATAAGACAAAAGTCTTCAAGCTCTGCGGTTTAGGCGACGTCAGAACGTGACGCAGCTTCCGGAATGTTGTCCAATTCAACTGAATACTTCTATCGGCTTCCTTTTCGAAATTGTACTCGTATCTACCTAATTGCAATACTTGCCTGAGGTAGACGTACTTGTCTACGACCTCGAGAATGGCACCATCGACGTTGAGCGGCTTGGGGAGAACGTGTTCGTTGAACGTGACCTTTGTCTTCTCGAGGTTCAAACTAAGGCCAATATGTCGGGGTGATAGTAAAATGTGAATATTTAAAATTTTCCCAGTCAAAAAGAATAGTTACGACCGTATCGTGGTTTAGTTTCAAGTTCATTGAACAGATAATTGTAATTAGATCGATCGCAACCGCTAAATGTAACGAGATCACACTCGCACCACAATAGTAACAGCAAACACACTGCACTTTACTTGCATAAGCGCTTCTACTGTCAGAGAGTCTGTATCTGTCCAGACTGGACACTTGGTATAAAATGTTGTTAGACACAAGTGATTCATACCGATCGCGGTGGACGGGGGGACGGCTCGCCCCAATCATGATAACACACTCAGCTCAGCATGAATTAGTGCGTAGTGTCATTCTGCATTGCAGCGGGATTGGGCCCGCTCGACCGGGGAGGTATGTCTCGCTGACATGACATATGACAGTGACAGTTTCGGTGTCACGTGTCGTGTGATTTGTGGGTAGCCGGTGACCCATTGGAGGGGAGGTAGACGGGAATACAACGCATCAGCATAATTATTGTGTAGATGTCCATGGGCGTTGATAGTCTTAAAACGTTTCGATTTGTAGTTTACCCCGTTATACTGTACACAGGAATCTATAACTCCGGGGCGGTATCTCCATAAAGATAATATAGATAAAGAAGGGAAGCTAAAGACAGGCCAATCAGGGCGAGTAAAATTAAATAGAGAAGGAAGATGAGAATGTATATCTTTGTCTACGTAATCTCGTATGCGTATTGCGCAGTGAGAAATGAATGAAAAAATGGAGACAAAGAATGAACACATTATTTCCACTTAGACGGATGTTGTTGTTAGGCGGACTCTCCTACTCTATCTACATTTTCTGTATGGCTTCATCTCGCTGAATATGCACGCAAAGCAACAGGCATCTAGTATTTTAGTTTCTGGTGGCCCATTGCAATAGAATATGTAAGTTAGGCAACACATCCACGATGTATATGGACCTCGGTACTCACCAAAAAGGCACATAAGAAATTCATGTCTGCTTTCATTAAAGTCCGGTGGCCCATTAGGAGAGTGACAATTAGGGTTAACGCATATACATAATATGTATGGGAATATTTAGGGGCGTAATAATATATTTACTTAACAGTTCATGTAGAGAAACATTAAAAAGAACACTAAATATTGAAAATTATGGTACAAAGGTACTACCTATCCCATAATGAAATTACTTCCAGTAGTCCTACTGCAAGTAAATTTATGGTATATTGCTAAATTAATGCTTTCATTTAATTTTATGAATAGTATAAATAAATATTAAAACAACAATATACAATAATAAAATACATATCATACATAGAGCAACAAATACTTAAATACATATATACGTTTTTTTTTAAATTTTAAATTTAAATTCAATTTGAAATTGATTTAAATTTGGGCAATGATATATTTTTAAGTCTATGGTTGTGTGAAATTAAAATTAGAGAGGTAACATTTTCACACCCCCTACGTAGTGATGTCATCTACATTCTAATAGTTAATATTTCAGACTTGATAAAATCTAAATAGCTTTCAACAACATACTGCCAATTAAAAAACATTTTTTTACTTATTAAAATACGCAAGACTGTGTCCTATCATAAAAGAATAATATTTGAGATATGTTTTAAAATTGTGAATTTATTAGATTGTGAACATCTTACATGAATTATTCATGCCTGTTTAAAATAAGAAAGTTTTCAGACAAATGACCATCAAATAATGGCATATAAAGATAAGAAGAGGTAGTGCCATGCTGCGTAGGAGGATGTAGTGTCATGCACTATGTATGGCACTACCTCCTCCTATCTACGGAATTGCGCCGGCTCGACCGGGGAGGTACCTCTCGCTCACATAATACTGCCGTAAAAGACACCTTCAGTGTCCCGTTTCGTGTTTTTAGTGAGTATCCCACCGGGCCACCGCCCATTGGAGAAGAAATAGGGCAACGCATCGTCATAGTAATTCTGTGGACGTTCATGGGCGTTGGTAGCCGTAAAAAGGCTAATTTTTCTCATTCGCTCCCCCATTCTATATATAAAAAAAGTTGGCCTTCCATTAGCGTGGAGGCTGGAATAGTTGGTTACGTTATCATGGCTGGTGCGCAATTTTAACGTTTCGCTTAACCTTATCAACTTGAATGCAAATTAAGTGATAAATTTGATATAACTGTTGGCAAAGGCTATTAGGTACCCCACCATAGTTCAAGCCTTGTCGTGGCGGTGGGGCTTAGTAGCCTGGGGTAAACCCAGGCGAAGCCAATTGAAGCGAGGTGGATCTTTACACCCCTCTAATAAGAAGAGGGGGCTTAAAGATCAGGAGGAGAAATCGTTCTCGGTACCCATCTTATAAGAAGAGGGGACATAAGAGCAACAGGAGGTGGCGCTTTTGCGCTCGGGTGCTAGGCACCGATGGCACTCGCGGTGGTTTTTGTGGGTATTCGGCACTATCATGTGCCGCGAGTCCCACACACCACTGGACCCCACCCAGGGCCGGTGAAGGCTCGTAAATGCGACAACAAAGTATTTCAACAACTGCATAATAATAATAATATCTGTTGATTTATGACACCTCGTTAACCTGGCTCTGTAGTAAGTACCGTCAGGACTCGTGTTACACACAACTTAAATATATTTCATATTATATTTTTTAAGATTTTTAGTACACAAATACATATGATACACACATAAACATCCATGACATAGGCGGGATTCGAACCTACGACCTCTGTCTTAACGGCCTAACCGCCACGTTACCGACTGAGCCAGCCTAACAATGTATGTGGGTTTTTAATTGGACAAACATAAAGAAATACTTTGAAATTACAGCGGACCACATATTGTACAAGAAAAACTGTTTAGAACAAGTGTAACACTTGCCTGAATAGTTCTTACAAAAGTACTTTCACAGACTTCACCACGGTTTGTTTCATTATTTAACCAGCTCAACGTTTCAGAAGCTTCTCAGCAACCATGGTCACGGGTGGACTGGGACAAGTTATTAAAAGTATTTAGTTGTTTCGATTAACGCAAAAACTACTTTTCGTATCTTGCTCCCTTAACGTGTTATGTTTGGTTTCTGATTTGATTATGCTTACTTTTTTATTTCTTTTTATAGTATAATGGGGACAAACGAGCAATCGGAGTCTTTGAACAACTACAGACGCCCGATGATGAAAATCACCTCCTCCCCCAATGGGCCACCGGCTACCACACGAAACGCGACATCATAGGTGTCACTCACCGGCGGTATCAAGTTTATAACAGAGCCCCAAGCAGAGGGCAGCACTGTCCTCTGCTATTGAATTACTTTTTTTTATTTCAATAGCCTCGTTTCATTCAATACAATTCTATTCTGTTCTTTTATGTTTTGTTCTATCCTGTTCGCTTCTGTTTCAAATAATACTTACTACTATTAGTAAATACTCATGTACTATTAATAATTAATTATATTTATAATTATGTATAATTATTATTATGGCATACATAGGCATAATAATAATAAACAATCCGTTGTTAGTTAATCTTTGCCCTCTCCTAGCTCCACGCTAAGTGATTAATGACCTACGCACACAGACGAAATTCCCGAAGTATGCGGATGCACGGAGTTTCCTCCGCTAATCATGTTTAGGATCATTCCGCAGTAATTATATACTTGTGTAGGCGGTGTGACTAAATACGTACTTGTGTAGGCGCTGTGACTAAATACGTACTTGTGTAGGCGCTGTGACTAAATACGTACTTGTGTAGGCGCTGTGACTAAATACGTACTTGTGTAGGCGCTGTGACTAAATATGTACTTGTGTAGGCGGTGTGACTAAATACGTACTTGTGTAGGCGCTGTGACTAAATACGTACTTGTGTAGGCGCTGTGACTAAATACGTACTTGTGTAGGCGGTGTGACTAAATACGTACTTGTGTAGGCGGTGTGACTAAATACGTACTTGTGTAGGCGGTGTGACTAAATACGTACTTGTGTAGGCGGTGTGACTAAATACAAATTTACCTCCGTAGACATCCGCACAATCAGACGTTATGTGTGTACGATCTATGTCCACACGTACACACGCATACGCATAGTCAGAGAATGTGCAATGGGTTTACCCCGTCACTTTCACCCACATGACACCGCTGTAAAGTGACCGCTATGTATTACTGAGTAACCAGTGGCCCATTGGAAGGAAGGAAGCAGTTTTTTTTTCAGTAATACGTGGCATCATGCATCGGAATTGGACCTGCACGACCGGGAGGTTACCTCTCCCTCACATGACACCGCCGTGAATTTACCGTCGCGTTTTTGTGGGTGGCCCATTGCGGGGAGGGAGGAAAGGAGTGCAACGCACCGGCATAGCGGTGATCATGGGCATCAATAGCATTGAAAAGGCTCTGTTATCTCGTTTGCTCCGATTGATTATGCCTATTTTATAATTAAAATGGATGTGGGAATCGATAGTAGTCAGAACTCAGGAGGCTGCGATTTCACATTACCCCTCTATACTATAAAACCCATTCACACGCCTATGACGCAATAGATCGATATACGTATAGAAACACGATGCGAATGGCTGGCTTCTACTAGTGTCGGCCACCATGGCCGAAACTCGGTCAGGCTATTGTGGTTTCTATAAAACGAGGATATTCATAGCTCAGGAGTGGCATTCGATTCAAGCCTACGATATAATTTAAACATTAAAATTATAATAAAAATTGAATGCTATAAATATATAGTTTCACAAATGTTAAAACATTTGTGAAACTTTCTAACTAAAAAAATTAGTAAACACTTGCAACCGAAACTCTAGCAGGTGTACCAACATAAGGATGGGCACAAGAACCATCATTATAATATTGAGACAATAAAATGCCGTTCGTACTTACATCACGATAATGAGATGTCACCCAATTGGTACTAAAACTAGTTCCTAGTTGTATAACATAGTTTCCCAGCGGATCAATAGTTTGTTAGGTCATTGAACAAGGCAAGTGTAATTAAAAGTAGTAATGTTTTATAATGTGCAAGCGATCCATGCCGGCTTCTGCCATAATGTTACCGGAACTAATTGTACATTATAGCTTTCTTGGGCTCTATCCTCTATCCGTGGGTGAAAACCGCATGAAAATACTTTCAGTAAGTTTTTGAGAAAATCGGCCCCAAAAAGACATCTTTTTTCTCAATGAAAAAAGCGAAACAAAGTAATTAAAATAACACCTATGTACAAAGTGACTTAATCTTTCGCCAAAAATCATAAAAATGAAAACGAATTCTTTTCGAGTCTGTTTGCCTAAAAAAAGTGTAACTTTCGCCACAATGGTGGATGGAGCACAACTTTTCAATAGTTTACCTCCTTCTATGAAATGTGAGCCCAGTAAACGACATTAAATCTAAATTATTTCAGCACATTCCGACCCCCTTCCCTCTCCCGCAGATGGGAGAGATGCATCCCGATATGAGAATGTTAGTAATGTTGACATTTGTTTTCAACTATAATTATTTCGTCTGCAATGCAGAATGGCTCTGCCTCTAGTGGTGATCAAGCCTAAATTGTGGTACCGAATCAAAGTAGTTGTTATAATTACTATAGAGTGCGCACATAATCAACCCGGTACATCTCTTCCCATTTGCGAAAAAAGAGGGGGAGTCTGTCCCACTTACGTCTCCCAAAACTAGACGAAACAAAAGTCTTTGCTAGTCCGATGATGTGTGGCGGGTGTAATAGCGACGTCGGCAGTAGGAGGGCCTTCCGAAAAAAGACCATGTAATTGTGAGTCAAGGTATTCAAAACAGCGGCGCTGGTTCCACTACTGCATATTTGCAGAAGCGCGTGACGTCACGTCCTTATCGGATGACGTTAGCGTGACGTAGACAGGTGTGGAATGCTGTTGACAAAACATACTCATTGACAATAGACGGACAGACGGAATGCGTGACGGCTAGGTATGTGGATTTGGGGAACTGTGTATGTTAACACAGCGGCAAACATTATGCGTGTAACGCACGTAAATCAACAAGAAAATACTTTTCTTGTTGAGCACGTGCGAAAAAACGGATTGCTCATTTATTTAGAAAAACACAAGATACATAATTACATAATGAACTGTCAGTCGAAAGTATCCGGGATTATAGGTAAACATACATTTTTGCAAAGTCTACCTTAAGTGCATGTTCTACGTCATTCTTACGAAGCACATTCTATTTGAAAGAAGTGCATAATTTACGTTGTCTTAGTTGTTCTTACAAAGTGCATAATCTGACACGCGCTCGGTTGTAATTTTTGATCTACCGACGCCTTTAAATGTGTCTGAGTTTCATTCCCTCCCCTCCTCCGACCCTCCAATGACCTCCCGGATACTCCACTTCCGAGCGAAACACGGATTGACAAATCCGTGACATAGCTACAGCAGTAATATGCTATCGTGAAAATATTTTGAAATATTGACATGTTATTCAATATTGGACAACATTCTTTTGTTCTATCACCAATAATTTACGCAGCGCATGCGATGAAATGAATTTTAAAACTAATAGGTTATATTAGTGTAGTTTTAGTAACGACTCACATTTTTTTTCCTATAATTTATATGGCCTATATTGGTCAGCGATTGTGAAGCATTCAAATGTAGAAAGATTTTTTTTTATCGGACCAGCAGTTTTCAAGTCAATGCGTTACAATCATACACACATACAAAAAATGTAAATCATTCCTTTTCATATTATTATTAATGATAGAATGTGATTATGAGCCAGGAGCAAGGAGTAGTTGATACATAGATATGATTATCCTCTGTTTGCTGACAACACGAACCATTTGAAAATAATAGTAAAACTGATTTTTCTAATTATACAGTTTAGTAGCATATTAGGTAGCTACAGTAAAACAACCTTTACGGATTTCATCGCGGTTCGTATGAACTACTAGCCACTCGTATCCACCAGTAAGCATTGTTGCTGTGATGCTTCTGAAACGTCAGGCGGGGTAAATAACTAAATAAACCGCGATGAAAAAGTTTCATTGTAATGGGTAACATTCGCGTAAACTTGACAACAAACATAGTTATAATTGTTAGAATAAGTTCTTCAATCGTGTCAAACAAAGAACCAAGTGTTGAATTTCTAAACCATTTCGCATTACTATGAGTATATTTTTATCTATTATCTAAACACGAATCGACACGTAAAGCTCAAATAACGTTATCATCACTGCTAGCATCTGCCCGTCAAAACAGCTCTGTTAGATATAAAGGTGTCCACACATAAGTGCATTAACAATGGCTCGTATCTCCTCGCTTTATCTTTTTATCCGTTTATTTTGATATTGAATTAGAATTAATGTGTCGATCATAAACTGTCAGCATCATCGTGCCGGTATCCACGTGTACATCAGGGCTGGTGTACATTTTTTTTTTGGTTCCCGCGAAAATTGGAAAAAAAAATCACACCAAATGTTATTGCCCGTGGAGCGATATTGCGAGTTTTCATAAGATTGCCGCGCTTGGAAGTACATGAAGGCTATTTTGTAATGTAAGAGGTAGTGCCATGCTGTATAGCAGGAGGTAGTGCCCTGCATAGTACATGACACTACATCTTCCTATGTAACGGAATCGGGAAGTACCTCTCGCTCACTTGATACCAACGTACAGTGATACCCACGGTGTCGCGTTTCGTGTGGTTTGTGAATATTCGGTGGCTCATCGTGGGGGGGAGGTGAAGAGGAAGGTAACGCATTGGCATAATTATGCTGAAGTTTATGGGCGTCGGTGGTCGTTCAAAGGCTCCGATTGCTTAAATTTCGGAACCAGTATAACGGGTAGAACCATGCAGTTGAATTGGGCCAGCACGACCGGGAAGGTAAACTGTCAGCTATGCTGTCGCGTTTTGTGGGGTCTGTCGGTGGGAGAACGCAACGCAACGCATCTGTATGACAATCCGAATGTCTATGATTGTCAGGAGTCGTCAAAAGGTTCCGATTTCTCGTTTGCCTTATACGATAAGGAGTAAAGAAAATGTAAAAAGCAATGCCAATGACTTCCCATTTGTCCATTTTCAATTTTTGATCGATACTCACCAGAGGATCTGCAAAAGCGTGGCCAACATTTACTCGTCACCCTTATTAGGCCAACTTGCTCACAGAAGTGTCAATTTTTTTATTTAAAGGCTATGTTACAGAGCGATAGTGTCGCCCTAAGCCTACGCAATACACAAAAAACATTATAATTAATTAGGTGCATGACATTCGTTCATTTAACGTGTCACAAATTCAGTGTCCAAAGACTGAATTTTTGAACCCGCATTCAGTCCTATGAGGTGTGAAATACTTGTATTGGGGTTCTCTTAATATTTATTTCGGACCTGAATTTATGTTGTGGAAGTGAAGAGAACCCCCCCCCCCCCTACAGCTCGGATTAACATGAGTGCTCCTCGGGTGACGAGACTAGGTTTGGGGTCGAAAAGGTGTCGAACCCCTCACTCTCTTGCAGATGGGAGAGATGCATTTCGATACTAGAAGTTTTATAAGAGCTAATTTGGCTATTATTATCATGGCCAGAGAAACCGCGGGGTCGCTCATCAACCAACTCTAACGTCAGGTCAGCTCTGAAAAAAATACCTCGCTTAGTGCCAGAGCTATGTAAAACTGAAATATTTGAACGTGTCAGTTGTCATTGCCCTACTTCTAACCCCTGGGAGATAACTGAAAATCGGCGGTGGTGAATCTACATTCTCCGTCGTATGCCGAGTGACATCCCATTCTATGGTCCTCACACCGCATTGCTGTGCAGATGCAACAATTAGCAACGTCTAAGTGCCTACTGTATTTGAGTTTTCTTTTTCATTTTCTATCTGTCTGTGGTTTTGTGCAGCAGAGAATAAATATATTTCTGTTACTTTGAGTTGATTTAATATCAAGTAACATACAATTCAGATCAAGGATCACGTGTCTTACGTATAGAGCGTCTGAAGTCTTACGCGAAGTTCTCCCAATAAGGAGTTTGGCAACCCCACACCAGCAACCCGTCCAGGGTGTGCTCTTGCGGCATAAAAACTCACCTCATGTTAAGAAAGCATAATATTCAATATAGTTTCCACTACGTTGTCGGGATTATAAAAGTGATTCTCTGACATCAAAATGGTAAGCGTGGGTATTAGGAGTTCTGTAATATCATTATCACCAGCCCTTATCGGTCCACTGCTTGACATAGGCCTCTCTCAATGAACGCCAAGATGACCGATCTCCTGCTACCCGCATTCATCCCGGACCGGCTACTGCACGGAGACCGTCTTCCCACCTGGTGAACGGTCGACCAACACCTCGTTTTCCTAAACGCGGCTCCGATCCAGAACCCTACTGGCCCATCTGTGTGTGTGTGATCAGCCCATTGCCGCTTCAGCGAGCCTATTCGTCACCAGATCACTCAAAGCAAACCGATGAAGCTGTGTAGGACTTCTCTCCGCTTTCACAACACAAGTGCAGGACCGAAAAAAAAAGTGTGATTATATAGAAGAACACATGCGCGCTAAAACCGTGGGCCTTCCGATCTTTATCTAGGCCTGTCTCTCTCACGATAAGAATATACATACTCACTCCCAAGCATTACTTCGTAACAGCAGAAATGATTTATGATGTCCACGGGGTTAATTGCAACTGGAACATGGGACAACATTACACGAACATTAAAGACATCAGAATAGATAATTGCGTCTTGTATTACTGAATAAACGTATCAACATAATACAATACAGACAATAAATAATAAATGTGTCATTAATAAGCAAGTTTATAGTGAACGAGAAATATCTGTACCTTTAGTCTACCTATAACTATATCAGCTAAGAAAAACATTACCATACATTTTACAAAAAATTCCGCGGATGGAAGAATTTCAAGTGATAATATATCCATGTGGAGAATTATCGAACAGTTGAGGATAATACGGAGATGATGTGCAGAGTGCTAACACTTTAACACAATATCCATAGAATTAGCAAAATACCAAGATATACAGTGAGCGTCACAAAACCGTCCACGTAAAAGATGTGCAACTATCAAATTATTCACATTGTAAAAACAAGTTAACCACACGCGCGTAAGGTTGACATTTTAAGGAAACATGTTCAAATTGTACTCTCTAAATTTTATCTGCATTGTAAAAACGACTTAAATTCATATACGTTAGGTTGATATTGCAAAATATGTTTATGTACAACCACGTATGCTTTGCAATTTTTTGTAAATCAACGATAAGATCCATTAGATTTACTTATTTTTATTAAATAAAACGACACTCACACTACAGCAAGCACATAATGTTTAAACTTTGGCGATACACGTAAGTGACAATGTCATTTTGGTAACAGCATAAAGGTTTTGCTTCAATACATAGTCAAACTGTATACGAAACTGATTGGTTCTTTTTATAATTAAGATCGATTTTCGATCTCTCGGCGATAATTGGTAACAATAAATAACCAAAGTTTTAAACTGTAATAGAAATTACTAATTATTTTAATTATAATTTATAGTCCAATCAATAAATGGGTTTTACATGCGTCAGGATTTCACTCGGAAGATATTCAGAACGCGTTTTCTCTGGTTCTGTTCTTAATTCACCCTGCAGGCAAGGGGTAAATTCGGTAGTTATGGTCCAGGAAGCAAGCATAAGCCGATGCATATAGATGGCTGCATAATCACACATCCGGACTGTCACGACACGGAAAATGACATAGCCGCTACTTCACAATTTGCCTGGAGAAACTGATCATCACACCGTTAAGGGAACAGTGAAGATGTTTACCACCAAGCATTATAAGGGGGACAGTTCCCATAAGGCACCATCGTTAGCGAGGGCAGCCGCCAGAACGCGATGTAGGAAGTCGCCGCTTAACTTGAGCACACTAGCAACAAGGACATCTCATAACGAATTGTTCATGCAAATTGCATTTGAATATCACACGTTGTAAAATAAAAGTTTTAGCTAACTACCCACCATAAAATGGTAAAACACAAATAATCGTACTGCTTAAGACATATTTTAATGCAGGGACTCAAGATAGTGTTATACTTAAACATTAAATCTGATCTATATCAGAATTAATCCTGTAACAATTCTGATGTTTCCTTTTAAATCTGTTTCTACAGTTTTATAAGTATGTGTGTTTAATTCGCTATTGCAGTGTCTTTGCCTAAAGGGAATAAGACGACAAGAAGTGAAAGTTGTATTTTTGTTCCAATCTAAACTTTATTGGCTGTGACAGTAATTAACACGTATATACATTTACTTTTGAAAACAGATTCAAAGACATGGAAAATAGTTGAACACCATATTCGGTTACCCCTAAAGTCCCTGTTTGAATGTGTCGCGTTATTCACACGAATCTAATATACAGGCAGTGAATAATCTGCAGCCAGTAGCGGGGAACATAGAAATCTACACACAAACATATATATTCGTAAAACATTGTCCTGTTTCTGACGCAGTCGGTGAAAAAGGGTTTGTAGGTGCGATTTAAATAAATGATATAAATCTAACTCATAGAGACAACCTAAATAGAGTAGTGCAGCCATAGACAATTTTACGACTGCAAGCATCCGTGTTGGTTGATACAGTAGAAAGATGAGAAGTAGATTACTAGTCTATCTCGTTTCGTACGCGCATTGAGCAGGGAGATATCCATATATCAAAGATGGACAGACAGTAAGCCACATTTTGCAACTACAGAAAAGTTAACTAAGGGCCTCTTCGTAGAATTTCAAAACAGTTTCACGATTTTGACGGGTTGTAATAATTTGTCGTTTCACGACAAAAATGTTTTGCGTAGCTAGCCGTACTTTTATATAGCATAAGGGGGCAAACGAGAAATCCGAGCCTTTTGATGACTGCCGACCGCAGACGCGTAGGTTCAAAGTTCTGATTAGCCTGATAGGAAGTATTTAATCAAAAAAAATTGAAATGTGTACATGCAGTTAAAAGTTGAAAATATAATTTAAATTTGAAGTTAAATAGTTTCAATTTTATCAATTTTTAATTCTAACGATTATTTTTACAATTTTACACAAATGTATGAATATCTGCGAAACCAAAAAAAAAAAATGTTAGTCAACATGTCTACATTACAGTAATTTAATTACTATCCTGTTCTGAGATTTTGAATAAATCTTAAGTGTTTAACAATTTCAAATTGTGCAACCAAATATTGAACATGGATAAAACTGAACATATTTTATTAATTCGATGATTAAGAACTAATAAAAAATATTGATACTAGTTTAATTGATTGGCGACAAACTGGCGGGGACGGACTTCGTCCTTACGGTATTAAATACTAATTATGTAACATGATCAATTCATCAGTCGTAGCTATTTGGCGTCGGTACCGAGGTATATAAATAATTTTACTTTTTATTGCGCAAGAAAGTGGTTGCGTTTGTTTTTGCTGTTCATTTCAAAACGAATTACACAAGTGTTACGACATAATTTAATTTACCCTATTTTATTTATTTTGCTAAGCGGATATAAGAAGGAATGAAAATAAACATATACAAAATATATATTAATGTGTAACTGTATCTCCCTAACATACATGTAGAATTTATAATAATTTATGGGCTCATTACAATCCACAATGGCCATTTTTTTCTTTGCTCGTATCGCAGAATTCATCATCTGAACACGGTGCTTATTAGTTAGAACGTATATTGATAAAAATATTCCTAATATATAGAGAGTTTATATACATAAAGATAAAAAATAAAACCTGTAAAATTCCACGGGCCAAAGTTAGTTGAGTATGAAAACGTTTCGCTGAACAGTTTTTATAAATCCTATAACATACATAAATAATAATAATAATAATAATAATGTCGTCCTAGCCGAATTTCGGCTACAGCGGCCATCTCTATTGAGAAGAGCCATCTGCACGGGACGTATTATAGTGCACAAGTGTTTGCGCAGACACAAGTGCACTCCCTATTCCTTCATTCTCCTATTCCGATGGAATGGATATCCGACACGACCAGAGAGAAATCAGGCGCAGGACCAATGGCTTAACGTGCTCTCTGAGGCACGCGGGTGTCACAACGCCAACTTCCTAACTCCGGACAGTTATTAAAATTTGAAAAATCCTAACAGCACTTTTTATATGGTCCCGGGATTCGAACCCGGGACCTCACGTCTGTGGCTGAACACGCTTACCACTGGACCAGGAGGCAGTTAAAAATACAGAAAACATACATAAATTATCGGTCGTAACTAAATGTCCGCACCAGTCGTATGCGAATGCGGTCACGCGTGGCTCCTCGGTACACGCTCCAAGAAATACCTGATGCTTCTGAGATTGCGAGCTGCACTAAGTACTTAGTGTATGCTTACGGGGAGATGGAATATGAGGATAAAAAATCCGAATAAGACGTCCGTATTAGAGGTTTGATTTTAATCAATAATAAAAATTCCGAATGTGCTCTGTATATCAGGACCGGACACACAAATTTTTTTTTTTTCGAATTTGTTCGAATTCGAATTTGTTCTCGATCTTTAGTGGTGTGTGTTACGAGTGAACCCGAGCGAATTAGCACTATGTGGGTCTATACGAAATGTAAATAAATAGCTTTTAGAGGCTTTAAATACCCATAAATTGTATATTAAATATTATCGATATAAGATTTCTTAATCTCTTCATTGTAACATACTCGTAGCTACCTTTAAGTGAGAGGCTGTGTCGTACAGCCGAATAGGACCGGCAGGACCTGAAAAACCTCTAGCTCGCATTATACCGCCTGAAAGTAAAACCTATGTGCGCTTCGAGCGTTGTGCGTTTCTGTGGAAGATGACACGAGGGCTACACATCAGCATGACAATTTTATGGGGATCTTTAAAGGAGCCTTTTTTTATAGCATAAGGGGGCATACAAGAAATCGGAGCTTTTGAAGACTACCGACGCCCATGGACATTGGTATGATTGTTACGCAGACGCGTGGCCCTCCTATCTTCCCCCCGCCCCCGAATGGGCCGCCGGCTACTCACAAACCGCACGAAACGCTACAGCGACGCCGTCACTCTACGCCGCTATCAAGTGAGCGAGAGGTACCTCCCCGGTCGTGCCGGACCAAATCAGTTGCATAGGAGGAGGTAGCGTCACGTAACATGCATGGCACTCATACATTAGAAGAAGAAAACATCTCTATCTGAGAATATACAGATCTTTTTAAAATTTATACAGAGAGAAGAAGAATACAGAGAGGAAGATTTTTTTATTTGCTTGAAGGGTAGTTACAAAATAGATGTATCGCACAGTTGGAAATTGTGCCTATTTCTAACACATTACGACGTCTTATCGTGAAAATATCTAATACATGTAGAATTATAAAATTATTTATAAAATTTTCATAGATTTTGGTCACCGCGATAGAAGTCGTTTCCCGCCAACATTTAGCGAATTCCCGCCATTTGGGTAATACTCGTTATTGTAAAGCAGTTATCAGTCTCCAGCGACCTCGTGTAGGGGATAGGCGATGGCTCTCCGGCAGTATCAGTGGCGCGTGCGCAGACCACGTGCCCACTAGAGCTGTCACGCGTAAAATACATAAAAAAAGGTTTTTTTTTGTATGACGCAAAGACTTTTACCGTTAAAAGTCACACAAAGGAGAATGACACGCAAATTAAATGTATATTTAATGAGGATTTAGGATGTACAAATTTGCTCCTTTTTTTTTTGCATATTTTTAGCTTCAAGCTAAATCATCTGAACTTTTATCACCTTCGGAAAGTTGCGACTGAATGTGAGTACTTGATATTCAGATATAGGAAACCTGTGCCACTAAAATCTCACTAAAGCCCTCAGCTGGTTATCTATTGGTATCTCTACCTATTCTTCCTCCGGTCACTTTTGTACCACGTTCTCTTTTTTCGTATAGGGGGGCAATTGGAGCCTTTTTTACGACTACCGACGTCCATGATCATCCACATAATTACTACACCGATGCGTTCCTTTCATCCTTCCCCTCAATGGGCCACCTAGCTACTCACAAACCGCACGAAACGCGACACTAAATATGTCACTTTACAGGTATCATGCGACACATGCCGTGTCGTCGTGCGCGCCCAATTCCGCTGCAACATTGCAATATCTCTATTTCGTAATACAATATAACTTAAGCGTATTATTGAATTACACCTTGCTGGGCACATTTATATACATTTCATACGTGCCTAATATTTACTTACACATGTACATTGCGGGGGCAAATAAACTCCTAATGAGGATATTAAAAATACACCTATTCAGTTAGTTGCCTACCTACCTACTCATTTTCAGTATAAAATTTGTATAAAAATTGTTTCCGTTATAATTAAATTAATGACAAGGGACAAATAATAAAAGAAGACTAAAGCTACGCACAAGCGAAATTCCACAAGATACGTGATCACTTTTTATAACACAATATAATATAAACATTAAAAAATTATCAGCGCAAAAACTTTATCGCGAATATTCCTCAATTTATACGCTTATTGCTGAAACACTTTAATTAATATAATAATGAAAACGCGTGTAATAATATATCAACCCTGTCTTATAGCATATTAAATAAATCAATATCAACGACACGCGTTTGACATAATTGGCCGTATGAAATTAAATTACGTTTGGCCAATTAAAAAAAAAAAGAATAGTGCCGATGGCGCATCACTAGTTGTTGGGTACGAGTAAACACGCGGGGAGGGGTACCTAACCTTGGATGCGTTCGCAGCTGCGCCGATGATCACCTGCCTCCCGCCATATTGCCTACCAACAAGTACTTACCGCGCAAAACACACAAACACTGTTATTCATTTTTTGGTACACAGCCCGACAAACTGATAATAATTTTACGAAAATGTATCGAATTCGTACAAATTTATTGATTTCTGTATCATTTTCTTAATTTCAATACTATATTTTTTGCATCTACTTATGCTGCGTGTACCACATTTTTAGCCGTTTAAAATCTAAATTAATTTGGTTCGGCAGTTTTGGCGTGAATAAAGAAAAATATATACATAAAAATATTCAGAATTCTACAGTCGCATGAGATAATCAAAATGTCAATGTGTACTTACAAGTTTAATCTTTTTTACTAATGTAAATGAAAAATAACAGGCACGTTAGTATTTTGTTAAATACGAACTAATTTTATTTTAATTCAAAATCACAATAATATATTTAAATCTTTTATATCATTTTAATTACATTGATTCCTCAGTGTAAATAATAAAACGAATGTCATGCAGATGTTTAAGAAAGTGACAAGGTTAAAGACCTTTATAATATTTTTTTAAGCATTTATCAAATAAACCAGTCCCATCACTGGAATAAGCGTATGTATGTATTATGTTTTAATGTATGTTTTAATTTGTTGAACTATCGAATTTATTACAGAAAGAAGATCCGCACAAAACGAGCAAAGCTGTCACTTTCTGGCGGCATCATGTTAGCGGGAGGTACCTACCAGGTCGTGCCAGCCCAATTACGCTGCAACGGAGCATGGCGAGACTTATTACAATATATCTATTATATATAGAAGTAGTTCCGTTTATATGCTGTCCTGTTGTAAATTAACTAATCATTATCAATTGAATGCGATATACCTAGTTTTGATACAAATATTGCAACAAAGTAAATTTTTTTAATTGCAAATATGATTCACTACTTTTACAGTGTATTAGTTTAATACACAAATGCAATTAAAAGTATAAGAAGCTTAATCAAAGTGGTCTCCATTGCGCAGTGGCTGCAGTACAGTCCTTTAAACTTGGAGTCGAAGTACGCACTCCGTCCATGGAGAAATTCTTCACCGCTAATCATAAGAATTGTTTAACGGACTCCAAATTATCATGGCGTTTAGAGCAAACCGTATTACTCTCCAAAACTGACCATAAATCATAATACAGCGTATTAAGTTCGGGACTAGATGAAGGGTAGTAGTCAGCACTGATCAAGTCCAGAACGTTCGTTTTAACCAAGATTGGATTGATCGAGCTTTATGATCTGCTCCCGAGTCCTGCTGGTTGGTTATTTAGCATGACTTTATTAAGGGCTTTAACTACATTCTCCAGAATGGTATCTTGATGAATTTGATACCTTTTTCACAAAAATATGGCTCAGTCACTCCTTCATAGCTAACACCCCACCAAACTATCACTGAACTCGAACAATGCCCACGTTGTAACTTGTGGACTAATGGGAAAGCTTCCTTAGACCTTAGACTATAAATACGGTCATTTTCCTTGTTAAGATGTTGCTCAGATGTAAAAAAAAACTCTGTGACCTCTCTTTGCGGAACGACGTATCTATAGTTGTTTCGACTTGACCACCCCATTCATCTTTAATATATCAGTACATGGATGTGTCAGATTTGGGCTAGATGGTTTTAATATATGGGAAATGACCAGTGTGTCCCTTATTAGCTTTTATATGAGTCATCTCTTAAAATACGCCACATGGTTCTAAGTGCTATTATCATTTCCCGAGATAAAATCATTAAATGTCTTAAGTTTACGCGAATGTTACTAATTACAATAAAACTACTTTGGCAGACTTTATCGCGACTGCTGTAAAGCCCCTGGAACGTCGGGATAGTTAAATAATTAAATAGACCGTGACGAGATCCGTCAAAGTACTTTTATTGTAATTGTTTGTGGCATTCACGGGTGAAGTCGGGGTGGATCGCTAGTATAACGTAAACATCTTCATCGTCAAACCATTAGCTTATTTACGTTAACCGGGACGTAGGAAAAATACGCACGGTCATTATCTAACCCCTGTTGTTAGGGTGGGGTTATTTCCTCGGCTTACTTTATGGACCAGGGTTGGGTGTCGATGGGGTGTGCCAGGCTCCATCCTGAATAGGGGCTGGATATTTATTAACACCATCGTAGATACCAGCGTATGATGAGGAGTTGTTACCGACAAGTTTTTTTGGTTGATGTGACCGTATGCCGTGAGGTCATGGCTCAATACGGCTCATTAAATGATATGAAAAGGCGGCCCGATTCCGCAGATGGGCGGGATGCATTCTGAGGCACGTATTTTTCTGTTTAAAAGAGTATTCTTATTGAGTACTAGCATCACATCGCGGTTTCACCAGCGTAACCCCCATCCTTTTAGTCGTTGCATATATACGTTGGTACATAGCCCTATAACTTTCCACGATAAATATACTACTCAACTGACAAAATCTTCAGCTTTATATTTAGTAAAGGCCTATTGAGGGGAATGAGGAAAGGAAGACAACGCATATACATAAAAATTACACTGATTTCAAATCATTAAGAGCTCGGACTGCCCATTCGATTCACTATAGAGTATAAAAATAGTATAACTTAATAATTAACAGTAAATCCTGTCCCTATCATGTACGAAAGTTTAAATTTTTCAGTCCCCTGTTATGTAGTATCGACAACGTCCCCTCACTAGCGCACAAATTTATCGATATCAATATTTGCCGGTACAACTGGCCGGCAACAGGAATGCCGTTAAGTGTTAATTTATGTACACCACGCGACAAAAGTTAGCGGCACGGGCGTGTAACGATGTGCCTGTTGTGTTCCACTAGCATCATCATCAGGCCGTCCAGCTCAGTGACGACAGTTGCTGACTGGGGCTGGAGACGGAGAGCTGAACATAAGGCATGGCATTCGAGAGGCCTATGTCAGACAGTCTTTGATACAGTAGCTAATTCAGCGAAAGCGAAAAGCCTCCATGACAATGTAAGGGTCGCTATATTTTCGCGTTTTGTGAGATTTGTGATCCTTTCAAATTCAAAAAAAACGGCCATCGTTCGAGATTTATAGTAAGGTGTCATTATAATAATTGATCAAGGGGCTACGGTTTCTCGTTTGTGGTTAACGTAGCCTCCCCCTCTACTATGAAAAATAACCCTAACCCCGTCTTATTATAATCTTGAACTTGATATTGGTAAAAACATTAAAATTCATTTTTACTGTCAATAATACTTATGTGGACTAAATACACGAGGGGCGTATAAAATTAAGTATCAATTAAACTATCGAATATTTAAATTAATTAAAGAACAAATTAATTTATGTACGTTTAATAATTATCTTTAAACCGTGGCATGTTGGCCTTATTCAATCAAACTATGCGTTCCCAATCCTGCTTCTCTTCGCTGCCACAGAATAAATTCAGGTCCGGAAAAAAAAGAAAAATAAACTCCATCCATATATGCAATATTTTGTACGTATGTTTGTCATGAAAACGAACGGATTCGGTTGTAATTAGACATATAGCTAACGGACAGGAATAAATCGTACTTTTTATTTTGAAATAAATCGATAGTTCTCTTGGGAGTATATTTCACAGTACTGTAGTTCCCACTAGAACTATTCATCATGACTATTTAACGGATTTTATCACGTCTCTTAAGATTTTCTTGTGGAATGTAACAGAATCACCACAATGTAACAGAATCACCACAATGCACGAATGTATCGAAATCCTTTTGCTATCCTGTAATCTAAAAGTATGTTTCAGTTACAGATAACAATATTATATACATAAAATATATAAAAAGTATTGAATATGAAATTTTAAGAAACGCGATAAAATCCGTTAAATAGTCACAATAATGTATCATTTGCATAAATTTACTAAAACAATATACTAGAAGTATTTTTAATAATAAAATGTAGAGAATTTTTTTTATTACTGATTAAACTAAAAGCCTTTTATATCAATGTAAATGTTTTCAATTATCAAACATTTTAAACGAGCAATTAAAGCAGCACTCTTAACATTATTATGCTGAATAATATCTGTAGCTATTAACAAACAAATTTACCTGAATTTAAATAGAATAGAAAGTACCTTTATCTTTACAAAGTATACTTAGATCAATTTTAATTGACTGTCAACGATTTTGTGGCCCAAATATAGTACGCGTTGAGTGCGCACGCACCTTGCGGGCCTAAGAAACTGCCTAATGCCAAAGGCAGGTGGTTGGTACCTTCACGAAATGTGTTCTTAATATTAATGTAAATGGGTGTTCGTCTCTTGTCTTCTTGAGGTAAGTGAGATAATCATGTTCTAAACGGAGTGTTTAGATGGAATGTATGACAGGTATTAGACCTTCAACAGCTTTAAATCACACCATATATTTTTAGTAATTTTGTGAGAAGAAATTACAAACAGACAGTCATATATATCAAAAAAATATCCAAAAATTCAAAAGAATAAATTATAGGTACTCACTACCTGTAGGTTAACTGTCTTTTGTTATTAAATGTTTAAAACGTTTTTACAAATACTCAAGCTACGTTTTTACAAATAATGAGAAAATACTATACAAATGAAAAGATTTCTTGTTAGTATAGACAGAGGTAGGTAGGGAGGACTTCAACGGCCTGGCCTGCTCTCCTCTCTTGGCCTCAAAACTGTTATCTTAAGTCACTCTGCAAACAAACCAACAGAACAGACTATATCGTTAGCATTTTCGATAGAAACTGGGTAAAGAATGCGCTGGACCGTAGAGATTCACGCGACAGAGACACCTATACCCAGTAGTAGGAAGATTGCGGCTAAATAACCAATGAGCTTCGGAATTTCTTGTTATCTGCTAAAACATTTTACAGGCACGTACTCAGCTTGTAATTTATAATAAATTCCACTGCTAAATTAATATGCACCCATTACGCTTAAATACCGCCGTAAAGCCGCCTCAATCCCAAGGTCCACAGTCATAAATTAATTTGTACTGTTATTATCCCCACATCTTACTTTGTATTGAATAGCCTAGAGATATAGTTAAGTAGGTTATACCCGAAACTTCGTCCGCGGATATTCGGAATGTTCATCCCAAGATTTTGAAGTTTCTCTGTGTGAAATTTTATCACAATCGTTTTGTTTCTTCATTTTTTTTCTGTTTAGGAGAACAGACGAGAAATCCCAGACATTTTTTTTAAAGTATAGAGGGGAAAACGAGCAATAGAGCCTTTTTATGACTACCGACGCCCATAGACATTGGCATTATTGTTATGCAGATGAGTTGCTATCCTTTGCTCCTCCCCTCCAATGGGCCACCAGCTACTCACAGACCGCGCGAAACGCGACAGCATAGCTGACACTTTAGTTGATGTCACGTGAGCGAGGACCTCCCCAGCCGCGCAGGTTCAATTCCGCTACATTGCAGAATGGCACTACCTCTTACTTTTCCGTTGTCAGTAATTTGGCCGTGATGACGTCACATACAGACGGAGTCACTGTCCCACATACAACATGAGTATGAATAAAACCTTCGTTTTAAATCCAAATAATAATCCAAAATTATATATAGCATTCTTATGAATGGTCTTCAGATAATCCCGTTTTCGAAGATCTTCATGCCCGAAAATCATTACCTACCTGACAACAGTCGGGTAAAAACCTTATTTTTAAAACTCACTCAAAATACAAAGTACAGTTGGTGTGGCGTTGTCTTCAAGCAGAAAATTGTTGAGGGTTGATTTTTTTGTGCGTTCAAAATCCTTTTTACGCCGACAAAGGATTGTTACGGGGCAGATGGTAAGTAAAGCTGGTACTACTTACTAATGACTCTCTTTAGATCCATTCTTCAGTTCTTCCTACCGGTTTCTATTGTGATACTTTTAATGCGAGCGTCTTGTGGCGAGATCACGACCAATGTCAGCTCCTGTGTTGTGCTACTTTTTATACTAAGTATACTAAAGTAAGTCATGATGCACTGCATCCGAATTGGGCGGGGTGACCGTGACAGCTGCGCTGTGTCGTTCGTGAGTAGCCCGTCCCCGTTGGTGGAGGAAGGCAGGACAATGTATTCGCAACAACAATGCGGATGTCTATGGACGTTGGTAGTCGTCGTTCATTCATTCAGGATCCAAAAACTTTTTCAAAGAGTTCAGAACAAAGTTGATCAAGGCTCCGGTGATCTATCTCCCAACATTTTAGAGTTCATAAAGGGAAACAAAATAAAAATGTTTTTTTTTTTTTTGGACGGACCTAATTTGCTATTGCAGATTGCCACACATTATTGCCTTCTAGTTAAGGATGATACACGCCATGCTCCCCTCTTTTCCCGCAAATGATAAGAGATGTAAATGTACAAAAAAGCATTGATTTGTATATATACAAACATTTCACGCCATTAAAGACGTCATCCACGAAGCTATTCGCACCGTCGTGACAAGACAACTTTGCGTAGAATCATTATGATATCATCCTAACTAGGAGTTACCCTCAGCATAGAGGATATCAATAGGCGGAGAAAGAAGGGGAATTGGCAAATTGACTTCTTAAAATCTCATGAAAATTTAAGGAAAGAAGCTCTTTTTATAGCAAAGTTCGCAAACCAATTCATACACCATTCGCATTTTGCTATACTTACAGCCCCCGACGCCAGAGTCGGGGGAGGAGGAACCCTTGGTTTCTCTAACCATGATAATAATAGTTAAGTTAGCTATTACAAACACTCTCATATCGGGATGCATCTCTCCCATTTGCGGGAGGTCAGTCTCTCTTTCGACCCCAAGCCTAGCGCTCGTAACAATCCGATGAAGCTGTTTTGGGCTTCTTTCTTTCCACAGCAAAAGTTCAGGTCTGAAAAAAAAAAAGCTTTACTTAGTTTATCCCTTCGACCATCACGCGCGTGTCTTTACCGCCCATATCGTGACCATTAAAGTTAATTAAATAAACGATTGATTGTAATTATTATAATTCATTAATAAAACTACTCTTTTCTGTACAATTTCAGATAAAGTTTTTATTTTTACTTGTATGATGAAAAAGATATGTTTAGTCGTTAAACATTAACATCTGTCTGTCTGTAGTCTTGTGCACGAGGTATTACAAATGTGAAAGTGATTTTTATTACATTTCTCGCCATAACTAAAGATTTATTGATGTTTTATTATTAAGTTTACGCGAATGTTAGACATTACACTGAGACTACTCTTACGGATTTTAGCGCGGTTTATAAATTTTATTTTAATAAACCGCGATAAAATCCGTAAAAGTAGTTTTATTGTAATAACTAAAGATTGCTGAATCGATTTTCATGCAGTTTTGTTACATGTTTTTCAATTCATGAGGGCTATTATTATTATTATTCCTTCTATCTTCATGTTGTCCATCACCAGACTAAGTCATTTTCTTGAATATAATTTTAACAAATTTTAATAAACTCCATTGAGACGTACCTAATGTGGGATTATTTTTATTGTTTTTTTTTTTTCATAAATAATTATCATAAATATTTCTTTTTCATAAATAATTAAAGGACAGACCAGCAAAATTCAGGAGAGAAACGCTTCGTAATTTAATTTGCTCTGCTTGTCTATGTATAAGCATGGTATATGACATATCCCCACCATAGTTCAAGCCTTGTCGTGGCGGTGGGGCTTAGTAGCCTGGGGAGAATCCAGGCGAAGCCAATTGAACCGAGAGTGATCTTTGCGCCCCTCTTATAAGAAAAGGGGGCTCAAAGATCAGGAGGAGGAATCGCTCTCGGTACCCCTCTTATAAGAAGAGGGGACCTAAGAGCAACAGGAGGTGGCGCATTTGCGCACGGGGCAAGGGGCGAGGATGGGAACCTCACCCCATTGCACTGTCCCAAAGTCAGTGGGGTTGTCCTGTAGTGCGGAGCAAACTCATCTGTGGAGGTGGAGTTGGTCGCTAAGGGGGCTGACTAGACATCGAGGTGCCCTGATGATTGTTGTTCCGGGGCACCTCACCAAGGGCGGCACTGATGGCACTCGCGATGGTTTTTGTGGGTATTCAACACTATCATGTGCCGCGAGTCCCACACACCACTGGTGACCACCCAGGGCTGGTGAAGGCGAGTAAATGTGTTTCCCCGCGTCAACAAAAGAAAAGGTATATGACATATATGATGAGGCCTTGACTGCGCTCAATCAAAAAATACTTAGGTAATTTACTCAGTTTTCTAGTACGTGGATATACAGAAATTTACGTAATTATAATTTTTTCTAAATATTTATTTATTTCATTATTATTGCTAATTGGCCAATATTTGATTTAATCGAACTATTGTTTATGGTAACCGTATACCTGCAAGTTATGTTTAGTAGGCACAACAGGGTTTCTGTTACCAATTGTATTATCTCGAGAAATAAATCTCGCTGAGTTTGTTTCGCCGGTTCTTCTCAGGTTAGGGTTAAAGTTGAACCGATTAAAAGAGAGATTTGCAAAATCCTGTTTTGAATAGAACATTTTTATTCTGATTTTACAGGCACATTCAATATTCGATTCTCATTAAAATTACGTTATAAAATAAATACCTTTTTTTATTAAAACTACAAGTGACTGAAAGCGTTGATATAATATTAGCAGTTATGCCTGGGCCGTTTATAGGACGGTGACGCGCTTGTGCTGTACACAGAGACACTACGGTCCCGTTGCGTTTTCTTCGATATTGTTATTTTTAATATCCACTACAATGTTTTACCTAATGGCTCATGAAAATTACTCACCAGTCAGCCCGTATATAATAAGGTAGTTGACCAGGCCACGTGTTGTTGTGACAAGAAAAAAATAGCTCGATTAATCGAAATAGAATGAATATAGCTTTTTAAAAGTAGAAACAAATTTCTTAAGTTGACGCGACTATTACTCATTACAATAAAACTACTTCTACGGATTCTATCGTGGTTTATTTAATTATTCGACTAGCCCGACGTTTCGGAAGCAACCATGGTCACGGGTGGACTGAAACGTCGGGCTAGTTAAATAATTAAATAAACCGCAATAGAATCCGTAAAAGTAGCTTTATTACATGGATTTGGTTAATAATAAAACAGTTTTGTATCACCGACTACATAACGTAAAACAGAAACCCATTCAAAGTTATACTATAGGTTGACAATACTATAACAAGATGGCGACCTTTAACAAATGTCAAAATGTATGACTACGCTGTCGTTAGTGTAAGTTATCGTTGATATATTAAATAATTCTTGTGCTGCAATTAAGATGAATTCATGGATTTTGACGACCAAAACTTTCTTATATATTTTATTTCCTTCACTTCCTGGCTGGTACAATACTAGTCATATATTTTTTGACGCAAATTAGCGGACAAATAT
>JAFELO010000144.1:85193-121410 GCA_017140195.1 Eumaeus atala
TCAGCCAAAGTAATTATTAACTTGGTCGATGAGATCGGGATGGCAGCTCACGCACGGCAGCTAAAGTTGAGCTTGCATTGTCACGATGTCTGTAACAGCTGGTTGAACTATCATGGGGTGGGGTAACGTGGGATGTTGTAGGGGGGGTCCCTTACACCATGGGTGGGTGGGACGAGTCGTACGGTGGTTACGAGTACTCACTACAGCTCATAAAAAGTCTTTAACAAACAAGTAATATGGAACTGAATGGGCAGGGACGATAAAACTGGCGCGCCGCGCCGGCGTGCGCGCCGTGCGTACACCTGTACGTAGCGGTACTGCCATTTTTTGCTCGCTTGATAATTAATCACCATTAAAAAGGTCGAATTCAACGTCCCTAAAGTGGCCCAATGGCCCAAAACACCTTTAACCGTAACACATTATAGATATTATAAATATTACCTTCTACCTTTATATCTATACTTTTACGTGTAATCAAATTTATCTGGTATATACCGAAAAGTGGTGGCTTTGCGATAGCATTTCGTGACTATAAGGAAACTATGGACGGCCAAATGGAGGGGCGAAGCTTCAGTCTGTTAGCAGGCGATCTAAGTGCTCGTTTTTTTACGGTATAGGGGCCGACGAGCAATCGGAGCCTTTTTACGACTACCGACGCTCATGAACATCAGCATAATTACTATGTCGATGCGTTGATCTCCTTTCCCCCAATGGGCCACCGGCTATTCACAAACCGCAGGTAACGCGACACCGATGATGTCACTTTACGGCAGTATCATGGGAGCGCTAGGTACCTCGCCGGTCGTGCCGGCTCGATTTCCAATTAAAAATAAAAACCTGTCAAGTGCGAGGTGCCTTCGGATAACGAAGGTACAGTACCCGGGAGGTACGAGTGTACATATGACAACTCACAAATGTTAACAAACTTACATTGGCGGTTCGTTCACAGATATAACCTGACCATAAAAAATTGAGTTGAGTTACGGAACCCCAGAAACAAACAAATTTACATAATGAAGAATCGTGTATGTAATGTATGAGCATGTGACGTCACGTGCAGCTGCATGCATTAATCTCGTGCACGCCAAAATGCATGTGTATGTTCATTACTGTCGAGCTCGTAAAACAAGGCGACGTCCGTCTGTATGTCTTAATGGTTATAAATAATCAGAGGCACGTTTGTGACTTCGTTTTTTTTTATGATAAACTCCAATTCCAGTGAGAGGTCGTGCCATGCTGCATTGCAGCTGAATTGGGCCGGCACGACACTTGATAATCGAGCCATTTTTTTCCCGGTCGAAGTGCCCATATCCTCCGCAGAGGAATGCCGATGAGTTGACCTATATGCAAGAGTTGATTCCGTTTCGCTGGAAGGAATTGTAATATTATTTTCAAATACCTTAGGATGATCCGTTGGAAGGGAGACGCTTCGGTCTATTACCAGGCGACTACTCATTTCCCATTTTAAAAAAAACACCGGTCAAGTGTGAGTCGGATTCGGATATTATAAGGGGACCAAGGAACAGATATCCACATAACGCATTCTACGTCACTTCTTTACTCATTAAAACCAGTGTGACGTAACGTTATACTACAGGTTCTTGGAATAAAACCAGTGTAACGTAACGTTACACTACAGGTTCTTGGAATAAAAACACTGTGACGTATCATTCGACTATAGTTTTACGGACTAAGCCCACTGTAAGTAACGTTACACTAAAGTTTTACGGATTAAAACCACCGTAACGTAACATAACACTATAGATTTATAGCTTAAAACCACTATTACGTAACGTATACTAAAATTTTATGGATTAAAACCACCGTAACGTAGCGTTTCACTGTAGATTTATGGATTAAAGCCACGGTAACAATATAGTTTTATAGACTAAAGTACTAAAGGTTTATACAGTAAAGAAATAGTGAATGAAAGTGTTATATAATCACAATGTTATCTAATAATAATGAACGAAACAAACAGACAAATGTATATTTGGTCTCCACATAAACCAGTACACTCTTAACATTCCCTGGTCTATGTTAACAGAAGTTTTCATTATTATCCTCATGTCCGCACTAAGAAGATAGAAACTGGAAATGCTATGCGCATTACAACTATTAACTCTCACAGACTTCCACTTCTGTACGCTTACAACGTGACGTACAGTTATTATATACACTACTAGCAGTGCCTCGCGGTTTCGTCGCGTACTCCACCCCCAACCCTTAATTTTATAGAGTATCCTGAAAGTGCTGCTTAGTGAAGTAAAGAACCTAACTGCCACATTTCAAGTCTGTAGATGTTATAGTGTTTGAGTTTCTAAGATTTCGTGAACGGTCTTTCGCTATATAGACTGTTCACTTTTCTGGAGTTTATTCCTTAAGAAACGATAGAATGAATGAAAAGTTTGAGGAGTGAAATCCTACGAAACCATGAGGCTGAGCCTAACGTAACGCGTATCATCGATACGTAGAAAAGTAGGAGATACATTCTAAAAACTGTACGGATGTTTTTGTTTTAGATAAAAGAATAAAATGTACTGTGTGTCTATACACGCTGCAAATAGTCTGTTACTTTATCGATAATATCGATAGGTATACCAATATCGATAGTTTGTCGACAAACATCCCTGAAGTGAAGTATTGAAAAACTTTTGTAAAGCGTGTGTGGTGCGTTCTTTTAGGAAATACCATCCTGATATAGCACGACTATACAAGTGTTGTTTATTGTTTTCACTTGAGGTCACGATCAAAATAAGTGCGTGGGTGGCCCGGGGACACGTGGGCCCCGCTACAGGGGCGCATTGTATCACTTCCGGGACAATATTTGTGACCGAGTACCCTTTACTGATAGTGCGATCTTTGATTGAGCTCTTTTATATGAGCTGCTATAAAGCATCGAGAGCAAACAGCTTGACGATACGAACGTACGTTACAATAAACTAGCGATCCTCCTCGGCTTCGCACGCAGATCAATGCCAAACTAAAAGTACCATCAGAAAAGGTACTTTTAATTAATACTTGTTTTATTTCATTTTAATTCCATTAATGTAAAAGCATCGAGAGCAAACCGCTTGAGGATACGAACGTACTGTATAATAAACTAGCGATCCTCCCCGGCTCCGCACGTAGATAAATGCCAAATTATTTAGTAAAACCTTCGTCGGGCAGCGCTCTGTTCACGGGTATAAATATAAGAAAATCCTTTGAGTAGAGTGAGAAAATTGATCACGTACAGACAGGCATCTTTTTTGCCCCTTTTGTTTTATTTATTATGAGTAGATCCTTATATATAATATATATATAGTCAGTATGTTCTAGGTAATTAGCGGACTACTTCTTTACTTTGACGAGTCATCGCCTAGGGATCGGAATTCGATCATAATTATTATAAAAACACTCTACGTGGTATACAGCTTGACTGTTCAACCTATTTATACGTATACGAAAAGCTAAATGTCTGACGTCATAGTATGTTTGACACTGTCACTGGTTGTGTATTACACAACTTACATTGTGCGCATACCGTGTAGTGTGGGTAATGTTTTATTTAATATAACATATAATAATAAAATCTAATGCATATTATACACACACATAAACTACAACTACGCCAAAATTTGTCACTCCTCCGTGAGTGAGACACACAAACAGAACTAGCTGACAAGGAGAACGATGCTTCGACGGGTTGGGTGAAGAATCCTTATCATTTAGGGGTTTGAAAGAAGGCAACGCATCGGCATAGTAATTGTTCGTTTGCCCGCTATTCTATAAAAAATAGCAGTAACAAAGATTTGGCTTACGTAGTCGTGCAAAACTGATATTTTGCAGTCCAAATATAAATTACCTGCAAATGTCAAAATTAAGTCGCGACAGCTGCACAGAACCCGCTGCACCGAAATATTCATTTCACACCAAACATTTTCTAAGAAATCACGCACGTTTTTTTTTTCTGCGCACAACTTGTGCCCGCATGCGATTTTTTTTTGAGCACGTGCTGGCTTTTTGTGAGGCTTCCTCATGCCGGTGTCATACATCTGTCACGGCAAGCTGTGGTTTCGGTATAACCCGACGTATTTCGAGAGCAGCCATGTTTGTAATGCGTCAGATGGGATTGATGCAAACTTCTCCCCGTCGCATAGTATAATTTGCAACGTGATGCTGAGTGCTCTGGTACCTGCTTGCATCTGGTGTATTCTTAAGTTTCGAGTATATTAAAAATAGAATGCCAATGACGGAAGTTAGCAGCCGTCTTCAAAAGTTCTTTGGACACATCTGTGTATATAGAGCTTACATATTAAAATACTTTGTACCTCTTGACGGGTCATTTTTAAGTTAGATCTCTCGTACTTGAAAAGGGATTGTATGCTATGATGTGTTATAGCGGGATAGGTGGGTACGACCTAGTTAAAAGTGGTAGTTAGCATGTAGTATTTCGTCCAGGTTGTGAGTGGCTGGTAGGTAGCCCATTGGTAAAGATGATTGTTTTAAATGGTAATAGGGGCAAACGGGATGGATGCGAGTAGCAATAGATCGGTCATCTTGGCGTTCATTGAGAGACTCCTATGTCCAGCAGAGGTAAGGGCTGATAATAAAAAGTTAGTCCTCCCGTAATTGAAAGGGGACAATAGGGGGAAGATATATGGATTGTATACATTGATATTCATTGTGAAAAGTGACGACTACCGACGCCCATGGGCATCCGCATAATTACCATGCTGATGCGATGCCTTCGTTTCCTACCAACGAGCCACCGGCTACTCGCAAACATCACGAAACGCGACACCGAAGGTGCCTCTTTACGGCGGTATTATGCAAGAGGTAGCTCCCCGGTCTTGCTGGCCGCATAAAAGATCATTATACGGCTTGGACTTGTTCATTAATCCCCATATACTAAATGTGAAACAGAAGCATGTAGTAGAACAGTAGCTGGAAGGTAGGCGCAAGAGGGCGCCCGTTGGAGTGGCGTTGCACTTGTATGCCAATGCATTCCCACGGCTCCGCCTCTGGTGGAGGTGAAGAAACCTCGCTAGGGTTTAATGGGCAGGGGGAGCTGCTGTCGACTCCCGGCCCTCACATACCCTGGTCTCCCCAAAAAGGGGGGCACGCCTAAATGCATTTGCCCAGGGACAAAACAGAGCTAAAAGAGCGCGTGGAATTCACACTTGAGTTAAGTAACCTACAAGAAAATATCGTGACGTGCTTTCGTTTCCTCGACTATAAAACAAGGATTCCAAAGTTTAATCACAAAAAGAATTCACCGGGACGCTATTGCATGCTTACAAAATATATAAATAACGCTGATAGCATCTCCAAATCGATTTGGGAATTTTAATCGATAGTACTCGAATCGGTTTAGGAATTCTTTACATCGGTATTGTGTCGATAGTATTCGAAGGTAGGTCACGCTAATCAAGGGAAATAGTGACCCAGCAAGGCAATTCTCCGAAATCCAGTTTAGACATTTTAGTTGGTAATAAAATGCGGGGCCATATACGACATAGAAATGGTAACATTAACATGAAGCAAACCTTTTTACGCCGACTGGTGTCCTTCCAAAACCGTAGGCAGAAGGGCGTGATTTACTAATATTCTAGGGGGAAAAATACCAGTTAGAATCTCCTGATGACTATAGACATACGCATAATTATTATGCTGCCGTTTGGACTTCCCTACTCTTCAATGAATCACAGTAAAACTCACGAAACGCGTCATTTCACGCTGGTGTCATGGTGTCGCTTATGCTTAGCATGGCAATATTTTTATGGTATTAGTGGAGTTAGGCTACCGAGCTGTCATCCTAAAAGCCTGAGATCTACAATACATTATGTTCCCTTAAAATAGCAAAGTCAGTCTGTGGAATCGAACCCTGGATCGTTATATGCTACACATGCTTGCCAATGGACCAACGAGTCACCTGATCATGATCCTCACCATGAGCCAAAGATTCAGGGCAATACCGAGGACATCGTGCGCGAGCAGTTCCACACGTCAATGTCGGGCCATCATAATCGTTAAATGTATATCAAAAGAAGGTATTCATCTAAAATACTGGTGGCGACATCCTGTATAAATATACAAACTTAAGACATTTTAATACTAATGTTATAAACGCGAAAGTTTGTAAGTATGTATGGATGTTTATTACTCTTTCACTTATAAAGTACTGGACGAATTTTAATGAAACTCTACAATAATATAGCTAATACATCAGAATAATACATACGCTACGATATATAAAGATATTGTGTGAATATGTTCGCTGGTAAAGTCGCGTGTATTAGCTAATGATATTAGTTATAGTTAAATCAGCTAGCCATTACAAACACTCTCATATCGGGATCCATCTCACCCATCTTGTGGAGTGTGGGGCCCCATTTCGACCTCAAACCCAGTCTCAACGAAGCTGGCATCTCTTCGCTTCCACAGCGTACATTCAAGTCCATAAAAGGCGGTGAGAAGTAAAACAAGGTTCAATATGATAGAAGGGCTTTGTAAATGATAAAAAAACTTTACACAAGACATGAACGCAATAAGTTCTCATATATGATACTCATATTGTTTTGTAATTTGGTCTCATAATAAAAATCTTATCGAGCGATAAGCAACTTTAACACAAAGACATCCACGTTTAACGTCCATTAATAGCATTTTAATAGAGTAAGGAATCCTTGCATTGTCCCATTGTGTGTGTGTTGAAAAGACTTATAAGATTTATTTGGGAAGGTATCCAAAGATCTCTCACCTGGTATAGCAATTCAGAGGCTAAACGGTATTATCAATATACGTTTATTCAAATCTATAACGGCGTATAGAAGATATCAAATGATAGGGGAGCTTTGGTGATTTGGATATCTAATTTAAATAAAAATATATGCCTTGTACGCGCTACAAGCAAATTGTAAGGATATAATCCTATTATTTTCAGCTTATTTTTTTATATATTGGACTGTACCAGCAATTTAAATAATGCGAATGCAATTTTGTAAGAGATAGTGGAGGCCGCGTTTAGGAAAACGAAGTGTTGGTCGACCGTTCACCAGGTGGGGTGGGTAGCAGGATATCGCCCGTCTAGGCGTTCATTGAAAGAGGCCTGTGTCCAGCAGTGGACCGATAAGGGCTGATAATGATGATAGTGACATGCTGCTTTCGCTTACATGACTCCGCCGTAAGGTGATGTTTTCGGTGTCGCATTTCGTGCAGTTTATGAGTAGCTGGTGGCCCAATACAGGGGAGAGGAACGGCAAGCCATCGTTATAGTAATTTTGCGGATTCAATGGGCGTCAGTAAAAAGTCTTCGATTGTTCATTTGCATTTGGATGTAGGTGATACACTTAAAAAAAAAAACAAGAAATACTAGGGGCTATGAATTACAGAAGAGCAAAAGTTATGCATGAATTCTATGATTCTTTGGAATTTCGTTCTGTCTGTTGTTGTTTGTTTTCTTCGAATGTACCGAAGATGTTTATTGTGCATTGGGGCTTTACTTAAGCTTCCTGATGTCCACCCCGAAAATTCAGGATTATAGTCTCAACCCAAAGTCCAAAATAACCTGAATGGCTTTGGGAAATAGTACGAACCCCTTTCTTGCTCGACTTGGCGGTGCCACTACCTTACACCGCGATACTCTTAGTAGGATCAATAAAATAAAACCTAACTTTGGTAAAAGCCATTTTCCTTGTGTATGTAACTACGATGTGCCATTAACACTTGTTAACGTTAGGCGAATGAGTTTGTTGAACTCGTCCAAACGTTTGGACAATCTCGTCCAAGTTTTAGCTTACAATAAAAATTGTGTAATTGTCAAAATATACTAGCCGCGCCACAAATCAAGTAGGCTGTGTGTATATATGTTACATTATGTAGAGTATAGTTTTTAAGAGATAGGGGCAAACAAGCAGGTGGATAGTGACTACTGCCGTCCGTAGACATTAGCAAGAAAAGGCGTATTACAGACGGGTGTCCGGATTTTAAGAAATTATACTGTTAAAGGATAATTTGTGTTTGAGTATTTTTTTCACAGCTGGAACAGAAATTAAAAGATCTATATGGTAGGCCTGAAAATTAATGTGCATACCTATGCTCCTAATTTATACTAACCTCTTTGTGGGGTATAGTGTTACCTAAAATAATTTATTTACCTTTATTGTCAAGCTTTCTCTTTAATTCTAATTGTATTCTTTTTGTTTTCTCTTCATTATTGCTTACGGCATTATTCACACAAATAAATATATTTTTATTTATTAAAAATAATTAAGAGCCAGCTGAACCCCGCTGAAAATAAATTAAATATTTGAAAAAACCCTGACAGAATTACATTCATATGGCTGCACAGATTTCCATGAAACACAGCTAAGAACTCTCTCGGTTAAGTCACCTTTCTAACAAAATAGATTTATCCAAATTGGCTCACTCGTTTGGAAGATACGATGCATAGACAGACAAACACATATACACACATACACATCCAAGGACTCCTGAGATACAAGAATTTTTATACATACTAGTTGACCCGGCCACGCCTAACTGTGGTCCCTACAATATATAAGGCTTATATTTTAAGCTAGACCAGATTACACACATAATTTTTTTTATCAAAATGTGTTCGCTACTTCAGCTGTCCATCACGGACAAGAAATGTGACATGAGATTTTTATATACAGAGACTAGCGATCCGCCCGGCTTCTGTTCCCATAGCAAATTGGATGGACTAAAACCTTATTATGAAATTTCTTTATTTATGGATGAAAACCATGATGATAGACAGACAGCGTTTCGGCACTTTGTTTTATATAAGATATGATGTATCAAAATGACTATTCACGGCTAAAGAAAATATTACTTCGGCTCCGCATAGAGTTCACATATCTCAACGGTCCATCAAAACAGTACCAGATATTAGATTACAAAGAAAATTCCGTATCGATATATATAAATTACGAATTAGTGTAATTAACCGTCGCTCATCGCGTGCTCGAAGCCGTTCTCCTCACCAATCTACAATAACGTTAACTTTTAACTCCATAGCACTTCGCTATACATTGTAAAATTGAAATCATGTGGATAGACAGCAATGTGTTAGTAGCGAGCGACTTTGTCGCTTATGGCAATATATAGGCGCAATCGTAAAAAGATTTGAGAGTAGTGACATTCCACTTCAATAGTAGAATTGAGCCGGTATGGCCGGGGCGGATCTCGCTGATATGTCACCGTGAAATGAGATATTTTCGCGTTTCGTGCGTTTTGTAAGTAGCCATGGATATACACGACAATAATGCCGTTGGCCCTAATATAGGGGACATTATAAAGAAAATCGAAGCGATTGGGAGACTAACGACGCCCATAAGTATCCGCATATGCAGATGTGCTGGCCCCCTTCACCCCATGGTCCATGTGATTTGTGAGTGGTACACTGGAGGAGGCGAAGGGATGAGTATAAACTGTAAATAATACGGATATTTATGTGTGCGGATAACCATCTCTGTCTGACACTGACTGCTAGTCGTCCCTTTATATGATAAAATAAATTAGGACTAGCAAACTCTATATTCAGAACATGTATTAGTGGATTACCATCGGTATCATTTAATCTCATTAGGTATGAGGTGTTATCACCGTCCGTGATCATCTGGTCTGGTGGTCAGGTCTGGCGAAATATTTCGAATTTTCAAAATTCCGATGGCTTCACATGTACTTAAGGTTGATATTACACAACAACCTAACCAGGGCCACAGTGTGAGAATCATCTTTAATTTCTATTCCTAAAGTCGCACTAAACGTTAGGCAGCAGAGCTAGTCGCTCGCGCTGCCTTCTCCTGTATCGGGCACGCCACATGTAACGTACCAACGGCCGATTCGTCACAACCGATCTTTGGTAATGAAACGTCTCACGTCCAGTAACATATTGTACTCATATTATACCACTATAACAGGTAGAGATACATTATACATTGTATAAAAGTTCGGACGATTATTAAAGTCATATTTTTGCCGTGATGGATACAAATTTTATGGCGTTTTTTAGTTAGGTATTAAGACGCGACCAATCAAATATAGATAATGGCTTGTTATTGCTAGACAAGTTTCGTCTGGTGCAGCTGAACGGATTTTTGACGCCATAGCATCAAATAAAAAAAAACAAAAACTGGCCAAGAGCGATTCGAACACGCGCTATAAGGGTTGTTGTATGGGTCTCCCTCGCATAACGACATGTATGTTTTTTTAGTATTTGTTGTTATAGTGACAACAGAAATACATATGTGAAAATTTCAACTGCCTGATGGCAGCAGGACAGCGGAGCCTTAGTAATAGGGTTCCGTTTTTCACTCTTTTTGTGCGTAACCCTTAAAAATGGCTGAGCTTCTATGGAAACTAAAAGAAGATGAGCCAGATAATCTTCATCATGCCTATTGAGAACTTTTGCCTCGATAAAACATCCGATATCGCTTAGAGTTCCTTTAATAAAAAAAAATAAAAAAAAATTCAAAAGCACATGGCCGATTACATTACCACCTCTTAAAGTCCTTTCATCCATGGATGGGATAGTGGAAAAGTTGTTTTTGTTACTATTATGCTTCTATACCAATAACGCCTTGGTCTGTGCGCTATAAAGCTATACGTCTCATATGGTCGTGCATTATCATCACACGAGACTCACATATCGCACGAGACGCGACAGCGACGCTCTCACTTTACGCCACTATCAAGCGAGAGAGAGGTATTTCCGCGGTCCTGCCGGCCCAATTCCGTTGCATAGGAGGATGTAGTCTCGTGCACCATGTATAGCACTACCTCTACCTATGCAGCATGGCACTACCTCTTCCTAAACTAGAGCATAACTGGATCAGAAATATTACAATTGGACACAATGTTCTCTACAAAGACGAATTGAATCCGAAAATCTCCACAGGAGACCAATCAAATACATGCAACATTGTCAACAGTTCACAATGTCACATGATCTATTCTCCGCGATTTTTTGTAACACACGTGTGCGTGGGTTCGATTCCCACGCTCTTGCGCAAGCAGAAGGTTTTTTTTTTCTATTGCAAAAACGGCAAAAACCTTAACACGTGCGTCTGAAAATGTTTGGAAAGTCTTGGGAATCAGCTGATTGCGAAACGTATTCTTCGGGCGATTAAATCATATTGTTATTTTCCTGTACTTGTATGTACCTACTGCATTCATAGTATAACACATATGTTCCAATTTTATTTGTTTCGTTTGTGTATTGTGCAATCAAAGATTGCATTTTTTTTAATACTTAGTCGAGGACTAAACTTAGTTCGATTGCGCACACACTTGTACTATAATATGTACAGTTTTTTTTGCGGACCTGCCCAATACAGCTTCGTCGGGTTGCTGTGAGTGCTCGTCTGGCGACTAGACCAGGTTTGTGGTCGGAAGAGGGCCCGACCCCCCTGGAGAAATGCATCGAGATATAAGAGTGTTATATATGAATATGTTCTGCGCAGTTCGCTCGTCTGTATACAGATGGCCGCCGTGGCCGAAATTCGACAAGGGCGACATTATTATTATTTGCATTGGTGAGGAATTATCCCGTCAAGACCGGGGAGGTACCTTTCGATCGCTGAACCACCGAGGAGATAGAGAAACACAACAACACACCCTCGTAGTGATTATGTATACGGCTCCTACAGTCGACTTTCCCGTCTTATTATGGGAAACTTTTCCCATTGTAATGCCTTAAAGTTGGCGAGGTTGTCATGTAGTGCAGTACAACCCCACTGTGGAGGTAGTGTCGGCCGGTAGCTGACTAGCTGTCGAGGTGACCTGATCGCTGGCAGTCCCGGCCCACCTCACCAATGGCGGCACTGATGGCACTCGCGATAGTTTTAGTGGGCATTCGGCACTATGATGTGCCGCGAGACCCACACACCACTGGGCCCCACCCAGGGCCTGTGAAGTCACGTACATGCGTTTCCCAGCGTCCACAGAAGAACATCTAATACCTCTACTAACATCGCATGTTGGAGCTACCTCCAAAGACAAAATCCGAGTAACGCCAGGCACTCACAACGAATATAGATAAATCTTGTTCTCACAAATACAAGTTCCCAGCCAAACGAATCGTAAAACCTCAAGACGAACAAAAAATGGTTTCAACGCAGCTGCCTTCAGGTAGCAAGGCTTTGGATCTTCAACATCTGACAATAGTTTACGTTCTTTGTAAAAAGAAGAATTAAAAATATATAACAAACTAAATAAATAAGCACCCCGACTCCGCTTCGCTGGGATATAGCAAAAATTCATTGATTTACAAAAAATATAATTACATAATGCTACAATGAGAACAAATTCAATTTATAGCAGAACATCGTCTGCCGGGACAGATACTCCATAATTTCTGCAGCTAAGTCAGGATTTACTAATAATGAAGATGGTTTAGAGAATGTTACACAGCCTATGTTCATCATTAATAATGTAATATTCTAATGGTATTTTTTTTTCTAACGGGTCTAGTAGTTTTGGAGCCTATTCAATGCAAACTAACTCAAATGTATATTCTTTACAATATTATTATAGACAATCTCATTGTAAAATGACTATTGCACCCAAACGTGGCACGAGAGAGGTGAAGCTCTCGCAAAATATAAACGTTAAGTTCGGATCGCACTCACAATTCTGAAGTTGTTTCGTGCGGCCTGTGAGTGAAACTGATTTTCACCTACGAAGCCATTTTTATCATCTACTTAATTATGCTAACATATACTAATATACTGTGAAGAATGAAATATATTTATAATCATTGATGCGTGCAATATGTAATAGTCCTCCATTTTAATATAAATATTTGTCACTTTGATAATGATCTTTACACGTTACAAGTTGTGCCCACCAGGGGACATGACATATCGTTCGAAAATAATTTAAAGGAAAGGTGAATTCAAAGATCTACATATCTGGGATGTTTTGTTAAATTTATAGTTCTATATAGGTGGTAGACGTTTGATTACATTTACAGTTTTGAATAACTTTTTTTTGCTAAATAAATTTGAGTCAAAAATTTAAAAAACAAGCCTCTAGTTAATTAAAAAAAAAACAACAAATTTTGTCAATAAATACAGACAAATAGAGATTACTCTATTTTGCAATACTAAACGCGTGTTACGCTGTTTTCCTTATATATATATGTGTGTGTGTGTATGTGTAAGAGGTGGTATGGTGACCATCCAGGTTGCAGCAGGGAGTCTCAAACAACTACCTTGAGAAGACTTGATATCCTCACTTTTAAATAACCCTTATCAAAAACTCTATAGATTTTCTTTCATTCTTGTATTACTTTAAACAATTGTTCTTGGCTGTTAAAGTGGAGAGACTATCATTAAATAAATGTATGTAAAAGACTGGCTAAACCTTTAACAGATGCCAACCCCCATAATTGACTCCTTTTACAGAATTATAAATTAAATTGTAACAAACTGGCGCCCAATGTGGTGCTATATAATTGTTAAAGTAGGAGGATGTTGTGTCATCACTATGCATGGCACTACCTCCTCCTATGCAGCATGGCACTACCTCTACAATACCTAACAAACCGAAATAACAGATATCAATCAAATCCGTTAAGTAGTTATTAACACAACAAAATAACAAACATATATACAAACTTCTTTATTTATACTATTATTCTTTATTTATTAGTAAGATGTGATATAGGGGAGTTCTTCTCTTATTGTACTTAAGACCCTGAATACTTGTTCATCTCTTTCCAATAAAAATCTTAACATACCTTAACCTAAAGCTGCGTTTACATGTAAAACACGTATTAGAGTTAATTGATTCTACGCAGATGGTTAAGAATCGATCGGGAATCTTAAGAAATAAATCATACTGTCATGTATACAATAGCCTATAAGTCATATTCCTTATCAAGGCATTATCCGGAAGTTCGAAAACCAAACACCGTCGCCCAATCAGGGCCGACCATCTGCCGCGGCGCGTGCGCCGATCTACTTGCATAGATCTTAGTGCGCGTGTGTGAGTATAGGGTTGCGCGCTAGTGTGTGCGTGATTCTTAGGAGATTTTGGCAGATGGCACGTGCTATTCGATGTTTCTTTTCGTACATCTGTCGTGTCTCGAACCTTTTTTTTCTTTTAATTTTTTTTTTACCGAAATCATAGATTTTTTCTCAATGCGAGCATATGCCATTGCGATGCAAATATGATGTTGAAAAGGATCTTAAGGCGACGTCCACATGCCGGTGGAAAAAAATAAATCGTTCGCCACAAGTGGATACACCATACACCAGCTGCCAGGCCCTGATAGGCGCCTGATAGCGATAGCCCAGGCCTGATAGCGATAGGATAAAAATAATATTAAAAGAGGACAAATCTCCTATTGAACATCGAGATTTAAACACCGGTTGAATCATAGCTGGGACCGGAAGAACCGGCGCAACAAACTCAGCGGGACTTTGTTCTATAGTATAAATAAGGTCATAGTTACGATATAGGTGTATCAATCAACGCGATTGCCTCGTAGTCTAGTAGCAAGCGAGTTAAACCGATCACGAAGACAATAAAAGGGTTTAGGACCATTTCAAAATTAAGATTACCAGTCCGAAATAGGGATGTTAGCTGTTAATACACCGTCCTTGGAGAGCACGTTAAGCCGTCGGTCCTACCGGCTGCGTCTGGTTTCACTCCGGTCGTGTCGGACTGCCGTCCCATAATAAAGAGGACGTGGGCGGAGAAAGCATGTCTAATGATTTATCCTGAGCAGTTGATCTCAATAAACATAGCCGCCATGGCCAACATCGGCAAGAACGTTATTAAACACAGGTTTATCCGTTTATCCTGTTGCCCCAGATGCCTCTTAATACGAGAGATGTTTATTTAATCCCCATATCTCGCCTTCACAGTGTTGATGGTGGCACCGTGAACATAACTACGATGTTACTTAAATACTTACGTAAGAAGATATGAGGAGGAGTTGGCCCCTTAGGGGGCTGACTAGCCGTCGAGGTGCCCTGATGATTGTTGTTCCGGGGCACCTCAACCAGGGGCGGCACTGATGGCACTCACGGTGATTTTTGTGTGTATTCGGCACTATCATGTGCCGCGAGTACCATACACCCAGGGCCGGTGAAGGCGCGTAAATGCGTTTCCCCGCGTCTAAAAAAGGCCCATGATGTCATAGGTGGCAAGCCTATGGCCACTACGGGCGCATCCCAATCCCGGACAATGTAATGCGCGCTCAGAATAATCTGAGAAACATTTAATAAACAGTGCCAGACCTGGGGATCGAACCCAGGACCCCAGGTGCACCCGCACCGTTACACCACAGAGGCGATTATACGAGATATATCACGTAAATATACATGTTTCTTTTGAAAATACTAGAAGAGATGTTTTGTACATATTACAAAATACACAATATGATATTTTGCAATTGTCCAAAGGTTGTGTCCCAGAACCGTTTCTTTTAAGGTACATAGACTCCACGTTGATATTAGACTATACACATAGGAAAGAAACATACACATAATATATACATATATTAAAGAAACATACACATAATGGATACATATAGGAAAGAAACATACATATAATGTATACATATAGGAAAGAAACATACATATAATGTATACACATAGGAAATAAACATACACATAATGTATACATATAGGAAAGAAACATACACGTAATGTATACACATAGGAAAGAAACATACACATAACGTTTACATTTATTTTCCAACGTAGCAAATGCGAAAATTACACTAACAGGTAAACATCAGATTATATCAACTTTATTTTATATTTTTATAAAAAATCAAAAATATATACGAAAACATTAACCTTTATTTATGCTACAACAAGACTACTGTTAGATATAATCTATACTAGACTAATTATTGTAGAACTATTTAATTTCTAATTCCACATTTTTTAGTCATGTCATCAATTAATTAATAATATATTGAAAATAAAATCCGATGCGTATCGGAAAAATTTTTGGGTGGAAATATTTTATGGTTAATTAAAAAGTAAATTACTAGGGACAGATGTAGACATGTTTTTTTATTACTAATATGTCCGTATATAATTTAGACAGATTAAGAATTTTTCCAGAATTTCAGACTTTCGTACATTATATATAACTTAGGCATACAATTTTGATTTGCGTCTATGTATGCTCAAAAAGTACGTTTATTATCTAAATAAGTGTTTACTCGTGACAAATTTGAACGAATCACAAACGCGCAATCTTAAGAAATCGTTTTGGCAGCACACCCTCGCTTCCGCATTTCATGTTATATAATCGCCCTACAGAGCTTTGAAATACGAGCCCAAGGTCAGAGTGCACCTTCTATCGAGCTATCTCGAAGCGGAAGTTCCGCAGGGATTGCACAAAAGTGGAATCTCATCTGCTCGTTTCCGGCGGGGATACGATTCCATCGGAAGCCGTCTGCCCCCACCGGAAGCGAAAAAACTACGGGAGCGAATACGCGCAGGTTGTTGTGAGCTTAGCTAACGGCCAGCAATACAGGTCTCTTTCATTAAGCCTGTTTGGTAGTACAATGTACATACAATATACCGCAGATTCGCTCGTTGATCAGCAGCGAGTTTTAACTATTGAAGATTGACATGACTCATCTGAGAGTACTTATTTTTATGTACAAAATTTATACACTTGTGTGTTGTTATTGGGAGATTAGAAGAAAATCTTTTCTATTAATAAACAGTCATGTGGATGTTTTTTCTTAAATTGTATAATGCATTATTATTATTAGCGTGGTGTGTACCACTGCTGGGAAAATGTCTCTGCACTTTTCACACCTCTCTGTTTAGAGCAAGATAGGGTCAAGCGTTCCGAAAAGAGGCCAGCTCATCTCGTCATCGCCCACGGGATCTGCCGTGTTTTCGCCGGACATTCTGGGGAGACCAAAGATATGTTCTTTTGGTCCAAAAATCCTCTGACATGCAGTAGATGCGGCCAGCCCAGTACCACTTAGACATTTGCCTTTCAACATCCGCTATCCCTGTTTTGGAGCGCATTATGTTATTCCGAACGGGATGTATCAATTTTATACCCAGTAATGTATAATATTTAAAATAAATTCCATACTGCTCGTAATCATTAGCACTTCTCAGTTTATAAATATCAATTTACTGAATGTCAAGATTGACGTAACTCTAGTTACCCACGCGATTAATTCACTTCGTTAATTCCGCGTAACGCCGGTTTTATAAGCCGTAGCTTCGCTATGTTGCGTATAGCCTTCCAAGATAAATGGACTATTCAACACAAAAATATTTTTTTTAATCCGGGCCGGTAGTTCCCGAGATTAGCGCTTTCAAACAAATAACCTCTCCAGCTCTATATTATTATTATAGATTGATATTTAAGAAAACTGAAAGGATAGTGGATGTGAAATGCGCCTGACAAACGTGTAGGATTGCTGACGATTGACACTTGGTTTTCACTACCTAGCCCATTAGAGAACTGGGGTGAAGATGTGTCGTTCTCGTTGAAGTTCTACAGACTTTATTCAATGTTCGGTGCAATAATTAATTATGCACCACATTAGTGAAATTTTATCGATGATCTACGTAACGGAATTGTAGTTATTAGGTTATCGATTGAAGATGTCGAATTCCGTCGAAACCCTGTAGTGGTTGAAATTCCTTTACCATCGAGCGTGCACCAAATCCGGGAATGTCTTTGACATTGCGCAATGATTACAGACGTCCAACCGTTAGTAGTGACTGAATACCTACGAAATACGACGAGATATAGATAAATACCATTGCATACGTTAGCAAGAGGTGGCATGCTGCATTGCAGCGGAATTCGGCTGGCACGACCGGGGAGATGCCTCTCGCTCACGAGATCACTGTGAATCTACGGATTCGCGTTTCGTGCTGTGTGTCGTAGCCCATTCGAGGGTATGATGAAATGAGGGCATCGACATGGTAATGATGCGCTTATCCTTGAACGTCGGTAGTCGTAAATGGGCATCGATTTCGCGTTTGCCCCTATACTATAAAGAAACGTAGTAGTGACAAAATCATGTACCGCAAAAACACTTCTCTCTATCACTAATTGGTACTTAGACGAGTTTCTTAGTTGAAATTCGGCTAGGACGACTAAGTAGTCATCCTAGCCGAATTTTGAACCATCATCATGTTATATTGTACGAACGCTGGCACAAGTGCACTCACTATTTACTCGGAGGGCAGTCCGACACGACCGGAGACAGATCAGGCGCAGGACCGAACTTATGCACCCCCGTGTAACACCGCCATTTTCCCAAATTCCGTTTATTATGAGAAATAAATCCTAATAACACTCTGGTCCAACCCGGGCTGTAACCTGAGGCCTCACGTCTGTCGCTGAACATACATAGTACATGACACTACATCATCCAATGCGACGGAATTGGGCCGGCACGACCGGGGTACCTCACCTCTCGCTCACATAACACCGCCGTAAAATGACATCTTAGGTGTCACGTTTCGTGCGGTTTGTAAGTATAAAAAAACATGCCAATACGATTGGTTTGATAAAAAAATTCGTAAACTTTTGACGGCTTACGATTACAATCAAAATTATCCACTAAGTACTCGATGACAGCGTAAAACACAACTATATTACGTAAATTCTGATTCTCATCTTCCAATTACGCGAGAACGAAAACCATAAAAGAGCGGAAGTGCAGGTGGTTTCATCGAGTCACACGTACCACAGATTTGATCATGATAAACAAATATCCTGCCAAAAAAGAAAGCCTCATACATCTCACGGAGCAAGTAAGAATCGACGTCTCAATTTGGTAGGGTTATATTTTTTCATCGCCAACCAATTCTCGTAGTACGTGATACAGTTAAGCTTAATTTGACTAAATTACGTTGTGATTTTTTCAAACTAAGCTGTATTGAAAGACATTACGAATATACTGCATGCGGTAGGTAGAGTTGTTTTATTGTAACGCCTAATGATAGGGGTATTTCATTGAGTTAGTCACCTACTGCCTAATTTAAGTGTTATGACGTCTACCTATATATGATATTGCGCAAATGGGGTCATTTAAAATTTGGCAAAATTAAAAATTACATGGCATAAATCTGGCAAAATTAAAGATTTGCAGAATGCTAACATTCGAATATAAAATGCTTTAGAAAATGTTAATGAAATAAAATAAATTAAAACAAACACTATGGTACGCACATAAAACACAGTCTAAACATTCTTGTTTCTCTTTAACGGATTTTATCGCGCTTCTTTAGATTTTCCTGTGGAATGAGACAGAATCACAGTCTAAACATATTACCTTCACCTCGCCACCCTTCTATTCAGTGTAGTCAAGTACGTATCCCCACCGCACCTCTTCAGTAAACCGCAATGGGCAAGAGATAAACAGCTGAGTCTCCTGACCAGAGGATCCTCATACCTGCTCCTTATACAATAGCACCATACCGCAGCATGCAGAGGTAGTTTTAGATATGCCATCACAAAATGCTGGAATGACCTGCCGCCATCGGCACGCACTCTAAAGACAATTTACAACTTTAAACTGAAAATACATACAATTACAACTAAAACTTTACAACTTTTAACTTTAAAAATTACTGACTCGAGCAGCAAGAAGATATTTAATAATTATAGGTAGGAAGAAAAAGGAATTGAATTAATGCTCTGTAACTTTTTATTAATTCAGGAGTAGTCCGCGTTTATAATATATAGAAAGATAAAATATAACTATTTATTTACACGAAATTTAATTTTATAATATATATATATATATATATATATATATATATATATATATAGTCATAGAATAGTTAGGGTAATAATGTATCTATTATGTTAATCTGTATGCGTCAACCGTCTCGTCACACATTTTCTGGGACCACATAATACCAGGACTGGGGTTATTTATAAAGGGAACCATAATCATTTAACTGAGTGGTTTCTTTTTCAAGAGTTGTGTTACACCGTTGTGTACTTTTCCTTGTTGTGTATATGTTATTATTTGATAAAGATGTATGTTATGTGTTACAAGTTGGTTGTATGTATATTTTAATATTATTGTTTTTTTTATACATTTCATTAATACTTGAAAAAAGAAATGTATAATAGTGTACCTCAAATTCTTAAATAAAGTTTTTTTCTATTTCTATTTCTATTAAGACTTATTGAAGTCGATATGTATGGACATTCAGTTTTTATTTACAATATATGTAATTTTTTTTCTTTTACTGTATACTTTGAGGTCGAATTGTTTTATTTAATGTCCATCACTAGTGAACAACAACTTGATATATAATCTCTCTCTTTGGAGGCCCAATGGCTTCTCTTCGCTTGCACAGCATAAGTCCAAGTCCGAAAAATAAGGCCTGAAGACAGCGGCTGTGCATGTCCCATGATGATACATGTGTATTGTGCCATATTGCTAGCGATCCGACCGGGTTTCGCTCGAGAGCAAACCAAATTGCCACCTTAACAAATTATTTGTTGAAACATACACCAAGAATCGCTATATACATTGGTAGAAACCACATGAAAATCCGTTAAGTAGATTTTGAGATAAACGATTGCAAGCAGACAGTCAGATTTTAGGACTTTGTTATGTTGTATGCACAGATGTACTTGTTATCAAAACTACCTACTTTAGGCTAACATCACTAGACCTATGGAGGGAGCACTGGATACATGAATATCTTTACCACCAGCCCATTATGGAATAGGATATACGGAGAAATTATTGCACGCGATGTCTATGTGTGAAAATGAAGACTATCAGAGATATGAGGCGCTGATGTTGACAGACCGTCCTATTAGTTCCGATTGCGCACAATTATTTTACATGACATTTCCATTGGCGCCAAAACCACCGCCATTGTTTATAGATGTTAAAAAAAGCGAGTACGTCATTAGTTTAAGTCATTGTTATTGAAAATTGTGTGTAATGATCAATAACTCTTCATCGGACGAAAAATAAATTACACAGTCGTGATTCCACCACTTAATAATCATATGGGCAGTATCTCACGACTACTTAAAAAACCTATACAGCTACGGGTCGGGGGATTTGATTAAAAAAAATAGCCGTCGATGATGTATAAATAATAGAGACACACGAAAAATGCGCGAGGTCATTGTGAATTAATAACATAATTTGTGTTAGGGTTTTTGTTAATACGCCATCATGGGCATCGCAATTACTATAGGTAATACATACAACCTGTATACCTGTATAACATACTGAATCTGTAGTAACATAATTCTTTTAGCATTTAAGATACACATAATCACATAACCTAGAATTTCCTTTGTATATAAGAACTTTGATTAAATGGAAATCTACTCATGTCTTTACCTAACTTTTTATATTATTGGGGACAAAAGAGTAGATGGGAATCTTCTGATAACTACCGACGCTGACTATCCGCATAATATCTATACAGATGCGCTGTCCATCTTTCCACCTCCCCTCTAAGTAGCCACCGGCTACTCACAAACCGAACGAAACAACAGTGAAGCTATCAACTTTTCTGTGGTATCATGGAGCGAGGATTACCTCCCCGCAATGCAGCATGGCGCTAAATCTTCTTCTGAAACTGAAACGGTCACGAACATCAGGAAGCCTCTCACTTACCTATATACAATGGATATAATCTATGGACATGGAGATATCTATGAGCATCGTTAGTTAAGTACCGTTTCTTTCTCATTTTGTTATCACTGCTAGCTAGTATGTTCCTTGAATTTTATGGCTACTTAAACCACTCCATCATATCATCTACCAATAGTTAGAATCTTCAGATTTTTGACCGTATCCGAAAAGGTCCAGAGCATACAAAGAGTATTAAACAAAAATCATAGCTAATTTTAAACTTCAACTTAAAATTCTACTAATATTAGAAATGCGAAAGATTTTATGTTTGTTTGTCTTTCATGCTACAATTACAGAACGAATTCGGTTGCAATGTGATGCACGTATAGGCTATAGTCTGCAATTACGTAAAAATATTTTTAGTCCCGTAAGAACGAAGAGCTCCTGTGAATTCGATTTTCGTCGGTGAAACCGCTGAGCGTTACTAGTGTTATCAAATCGTCATCTAAAAATCTAGAAACATGCTTATAAAGTTATACAATATTTAATTGTTACTTTTGTAGAAAAAAATAATGGATCTGAGATTTATCTACTTCGCATCATACATCGATGGTGCCGTTCATTTTTTTACCGAAAGCTGCGATCGGTCAGCAGGTGTAACTACGAGATTTGAAAGAACTGGGAACAGAAGGCATTTTTCCCACGCCCCTGTCGAACCAAGACACGAAGACAACCCGTCTGATTCATATATCAAGAGGAGATAGGGAAATATCACTGAAATGTCATGATTTTAAAAGTACCTTTGGGTCATAAACGACCATTCAGAATTTTTGAGTAGTGTGTTTTTGAATCGTTACTATATCTCACGAATATCTGTATAGATGTTATGCAGATATGCGCTCGTGCGACTCTTCCCCTCATTGGATCAACTCATCACTAAACACATGAAACGCGCCAGCATAGCCGATACTTTCTGGTGGTTTCCCCATTAAGAGTTGTCATTGCCATGGGCCAGAGTAAACCATTTAATTATTTTTTTTTTGTGAAGACCTGTTCTTAGCTAAGTATTGGTCAGTCTCCATGTTTCATTTGCAATCGTTTTCTCTATCGAGTATCGATATAAAACGTAAAAAGGAACTCATTGTTAATTTAACGTGAAGGGGAATTGCAACGGTACCTATATTAATTGGTAATTATGATGAGCCGTGTGTGTGCGTGCGTGCGTGTGTGCATGCGTGCGTGCGTGCGTACGTGCGTGCGTGTGTGCATGCGTGCGTGCGTGCGTACGTGCGTGCGTGCGTGCGTGCGTACGTGCGTGCGTGCGTGTGTGCGTGCGTGCGTGCGTGCGTACGTACGTGCGTGCGTGCGTGCCCTTCCGATCCCGGGCCAAGCAAAAGTATAAGTATATATACGTCGCAGTCGGATTGTCTAAATCGCTGTATTTCATTACGGCTTTTTAATTTTGGCAGCCATTTAATTTTGTGGCCGTTTTATTTTGAGGCGGGCCCACGATTAGCAACATTGTATACGGCTGACTGAAATCGCACCAGAAAGAGTTCGGCGTTATACGATACTCAATAATGCTAGCCTTATTGAAATAAAGTGAATCATTATCCGCCCTTTTGGCATGTTTTACTTCCTAACTTTGACAGTCGTGGTTTTGCTTGACGTAACAACAACAATGGCGTAGATTGTAGAACACAGTGAATTAAAAAGAAACTATGCCCTTTGTGGTTAGGTTTTCCTTTTTAGTTGCACTCAAAACACTTGGCCTAATTTCATAATTGTATCGATCATTATCACTGCCAAAACTCAAAAGAATTAATGAGGCTAAACGTCAGCGGCCATGTTGAAGAGCGGCTCGCAATAACAACCCGGCTAATCGCTAGCCCGCCACAAAACAAAATGGCCCTGTCTTTAGCCGCAGTTTTGTACAGCAATTCGTACAAAACGACTACGACATATACTAGCTGTCCCGACAGACGTTTTTCTGTCATAAACTGAATTTGTTGTCATTGCATAATCATCATCATAAACATCAAAAAAAAGTTTAGTGTGAACAACCCTCATCATTTAGGGGTAGGTATATAGATAGTAGCCGATTCGCTGACCTTATCATTTAGGGGTAGGTATATAGATAGTAGCCGATTCGCTGACCTTACTGAACATGCATATAAAATTTTGTAAAAATCGGTAAAGCCTTTTCGAAGTAGCTAGGTAATTTCATAGTGACACGAGGATTTTATATATAAGACTTTTCAATCACTAATAACAGTCCTTAGTTAAGGAGTTCCTGCGCCTGATTTTTCCACGGTCATATCGGTTCGCTGTGCTATCGGAATTAGAGAATGAAGGCATAGAGAATGCACTTTTATTTTTGTCGAAGTATGTATGTGTACCTGGACTCTTATAGGACTTGGAAAGATTTCATCTTAACAACCTTATCGCAACCTGGATATCATGCATAAGTTATTAGTATGTTATTCTATTATGTAAATACATAGGTCCCGTTATGTACAATACAAAAATGACACCTAAGCGCTGTGTACTTAGCGCGGGCCGTTTACGTACCGACGCGAATTCGTTAAGTGATCGTTAAGTATAGACGTCTCTTACACCGAAACGAACGTTTTTGTACTAAGGTATTTTATGGAATTTAAATATTTAGGAACGTAGATGTATCGAAGGGAGAGAGTAAAATTCTATATATAATAATAATAATAATAATAATAATAATAATAATAATAATAATAATAATAATAATAATAATAATTAATCTTACAAGAACACACACTAAAAATATCACAAAATACACAAACTTGGCCATGAAAATTAAATCACAATGACATGTACAGACCGTCAAAACAGTTCCAATAACAATTTCCTCTACACCAGTCTCAAAACTCTAAATATTCCCAGGTACACATACATACTTCGACAAAAAGCGACCATACTAAATACTTGCAGAATTGTAAGAAAATTTATGTGCAAGGACCATGCAATCTAAATTCATATAGTGGCATAAGCCCGTGCTTATAGTATGATTCGTACCTCTCTAGAAGAGTGAAAATAAATTTTCTAAATAATAATAATAATATCTGTGGACTTAACACACCACGTTAGCCTAGCCCTGTGCTAAGTACCGTAAGGAGATGTGTTACAGGTACTAGACAAGTGAAATATATTTAATATATTTAACATGTATATATATATAAACATCCATGACCTAGGTGGGATGCGAACCCGCGACCTCTGGCGTAACACGCGGACTAACCGCCATGTTACAGAGCCAGCCGGTCGTCGGTCAGTTATTAGAAACTATATGAAAGTGTTCTGAAGGGGAATCCGTTTTACACGTTTCAGTCATCTCTACATTATAAGGTTTATTAAAGTTCCATCAATAGACAATAGTTATTTTAATTTGTAAATTACATTGCATTCGCTATTAATTACGAAATATGAAATGTAGTATAAGAGGCAGGCGACAATTTAATTTACAACGCCTAATTACAATTCAAATGTGTTGCCCGCTTTCCCTTCTCTACGAAAATGGGCCAACCGAAAGTCATAATTCGCACGATAGACGAGATCATAGCTGCCATTTTGCGGCTACGATGTTTGCATAAACCCTTATGACAATGTGACTTTATGTACATTTTCTTACTATAAAGTTACACTACGGTGTGAGTGCGTCCTCAGTCGTGTGCCCGGCGACATACGCTGGTCCATTATCGGAAAAGAAAACTCATGAACCATGACCTTTAGGCGCAACAAAAAACATCCCAGTGCGGTGCAAGCACTCATCATCATCAGTCAGCTGACAAACAACGGTTCTGTCGCTCTGTCTGTAAATTCGCTTCTGGAATTTCGCCGGCTTTTTGAAATATGGTTTCAGAATTAGTAGTGCCATTCTTTTGTTTGCAAATAAATTAGGCGAACACCCCGAAAAAGGGAGTGGGTACACTTTTCATGTTATGTTAAGGGAGCAAACTGTCGCGTTTCGTGCGGTTTGTGAGAAGTCAGTGGCTCACTGGAGGGGAGGAAAAAAGAGGGACAGAAATGTGACCACAATGTTGATGTCTATGGGTGTGAATATTCGTCAAAATGCCACAAATATACCGTAGAGCTTGAAGACAAAAGTCTGCAACCAATGCCTCGTGAACACCTACAGGACCGAAAAACATGGCCTATTAATTTAGGAATGATCCGCAAGTTTGCGGTAGCTCAGCGGGCTTATTGAACGTGCTATGTTGGGTGTTTCCCTATCTTACAGAATTCTTAACTGAGTCTTAAGGCAGAGAACTAAAGTATCCGACATCAGGCGACTAATAGGCTCGCTGCAATGGCAATGGGCTGGTCACACACACAGAAGAACAGGTGGCAGATGAGCCAGTATGGTACTGGGAGGAGGCCGTGTCTAGGAAAACGAAGTGTTGGTCGACCGTTCACCAGGTGGGAAGACGATCTCCGTGCAGTAGCCGGTCCGGGATAGATGTGAGTAGCAGGAGATCCGCCGTCTTGACGTTCATTGAAATAGGCCTATGTCCAGCAGTGGACCGATAAGCGCTATCAGCACTTATCAGTCCACTGCTGATGATGATACTTTTTGCTTTCCAATTGCTATGAAAAAAATGTCTGAAAGAGAATTTGGTAATTTCTAATGATGAATAATAATAATATTGATGGGGATGAGGTAAAGTGGGTGGTGGTGTTACGTGACAGTGGCACCTGTCACCTAGATGCCAACATTTTTTATTCATTATTATTTATGAATCCAGGCGCAGCGTGAGGGCGCGCGTGTCGCCCTGCATATCTAACCTGAACTATGCATGTTTCTTAGTCGTATTGTACAAATCGCCGTATAACAATACGGCTAGCCATTTTCAAAAACAGGGCCGTTTTGTCTTGTGGCGGCCTAACGATTAGCCGGATTGTCATTGCGAGACTTCCTTCAATATGGCGGCCGACGTTTCGCCTCATTGAATCGCTTCATGTTAGCCAGTGATAGTGATCACACCAGAAGTATGAAATTTAGTCCAAATGTTTGCAAATAAAAAAATAACCTAACCACGTAGGCTTAGTAAGTTTCAGTTAAGTTAAATAAAAAAATAATGAACCGATCTGAGCTTAGTTCTTTTATTTCTCTGTATTCGAATACAAGCCTTGTTGTCGTCATGTCAAGCAACGCAGTTAGTGTTAAAATTAGGAACTAAATCGTGTCAAATAGGCGGATAATATTTCACTTTATTTCAAAAAGGCTAGCTTTATTGAATATCGTATAACGCAGAACTCTTTCTGGTGCGATTTCACTCAGCCGTATTCAATCCGGCTAATCGTCCGCCTGCCACAGGATAAAGCCTGTTTTTAGAAATGGCTAGCCGCAATGAAATACGGCGATTTAGGCAATCCTACTGCGACATTTACGAGTACATCGTTCCTGGCACATCCTGGGTTGACACATACAAACCTCACTGGGGGAACACAGCAGACCCGGTATTTAGAGCTTGAGGGGGTGCAGGTGACTTGGTTTTATTTTAAAAAGGGGCACTGTGTTGCATTGCAGTTATTTTGGGCACAACAGAGGCGATTGTAGCGTCCAGTCCACAGATCACTAAAGGAGCGCCAATTACCCATGAATTATATATAATTCCTGTAGCATGCTATGATAATTCAACATCTTTGTTTAACTGTTGTAGTTATTATTAATTTAATGCACACTTCGGTTTCATCTGCCGCTCGGCTCAGGGACGTCACCTTTCGCGACGCTACGCGCTACTTAACGTTACAATTGTGAATGCACTGCGCAATGACTCACGAAATACCGATTTCCTTTTTTATAACATAGGGAAGCAAACGAGCAATCGGTCCCTTGACTGACTGCCGCCCATTAACATCCGCATAATTGCTATGCCGATGCGTTTCCCTCCTCCCCTCCAATGGGTCCCCGGCTACTCGCAAAGCGCACGAAATACGATACCGAAGATGTTTGTAGCGCGGCGGTATCATATGAGTGAGAAGTACCTCCCCGGTTGTGCCGGCCTAATTCCGCTGCAATGCACGCTATAAGAGTTGTTGAGTGTCATCAAAAGTCTCCGACCGTTCATTTATACCCCTATAATATTTTTTTTTATATATTCCTTGTGTTACTGGCATTATCGAGATAGATCAGATCTATATCTGCGATCATTGACCAGCGTCTTGCATTATCAAAAACTTCATAATTTTGCCAAATTTCAGCATAATCTGATACTAGAAGGAATAATGAAAATTAGATAAATCTATTTAAATAAAAGTTTCAAAACATTGCTTTTCTAAATGTTTTTAAGAGATAGCCTATCTAAAAACTACGACTTAAGGCAGATAATGTAAAATTTTAGTAAATACCTACCTCGCAAGAAAAAACACGTTTTTGCTCTAACTTTTTCTATCGCTAAGGAAAAGAAATTTAATATTACTAATCTACATATGAAATGCTTTCGGTGTCAAAATATTTGGCCCACCTGCCGCAGATCTCAAGGCTGTTCAAAGATATTATGAAACCCACTACATGTTATATCCCCGGATAAAATAGTAAAATGATTTGTATAAACGTTATCTGTGGTAATCGTAGCTTCGTTCCTGGAATTTTGCTGTTAAAAAAATGTATTCATCGTTTTAGAATTAGTAGTGTAATTCTTTGGTTTGCAAATAAATTAGGCAAACACCCAGAAAAGGGAGTAAGTATTTTTTGTATTATGTTAAGGGAGCAAACTGTCACAGTTCGTTGCGGTCTGTGAAACGTTGGTGGCCCAACGGAGGGGAGAACAAAAGAAAGACAAAAATCTGAATTATAAATCAGCCTAAAGCCATCCACTGTTGAACGTACCCCTCCCCCATAGAGCCCCAACCGTCCTGATCCTGGGAAGGCCGCATCCATCCGTCTCCCACTATCTTTCCTAAGCCGTCACTCCACCAAGCAACAGTTGTTACTCGCCGATTAGTATAAAAAAGTGTCGAAGCCTTTTGATGTCTATGCCATCTGCATAATTGCTATGCTATTTCCCTCCTTCCTTCTTTGCATGTGATCGGCCACAGAGCACACAAATGACACGAAATTCGTCAGCTGTGGTGATGTTATACGAGCGAAAGATATCTTCACAGTCGTGACGGCGGCCAATGCAGTTGCGATTGAACATTTTACTACCAAATGTAGTAATTTGTGAATCTCGGCAGCTGTCCTTCTGTATTTGACCATCATAAGTGTTGAGGGATGTCTGTGAATTTCCCATTCATACGGCAAGAGCAGGTAGCGCTGTTGTCTATGTATCATACCGAAGACTGCAATTTTCCAATCATGATAGCCCAACAAGCTCCGCCAGCCCCCACGATAATGTAAGGACAACTTTAGTTGCCACACGTGAGCTGTCGCCTTGGAGAGAGAAGCGAGGGGACCCGGTCCCCTCAGACAAGGTAGTAATTACTTTAGCTAATGTTAAATAACTATCCTGGATGCATCCGCACCATGTGTCCCCCTATCGACCAATCCCATCTATACCATCGCCCGACCTGTCTTTTTTTGACGTGGGCAAACGTATTTACGCCTTCACTGGTCCTGGGTGGGGTCCAGTGGTGTATGGGGCTCGCGGCACATCATAGTGTCGAGTACCCACAAAAACCACCGCGAGTGTCATCAGGGCCGCCTTTGGTGGGGTGCCTCGGAAGAACAAATTATCAGGGCACCTCGACAGCTAGTCAGCCCTCTAAGGGACCGACGCCACATCCACAGATGGGGTTTTCCCCGCACCTTAGGTCAGCCCCACCAACTTTGGGACAGTACAATGGGGTAAGGTTCCGATCCTCGCCCCTTGCCCCGTACGCAAGCGCACCGCCTCCTTTTTCTCTTTTGTCACCTCTTCTTATAAGAGGGGTACAAAGATCACCCGCCTCCTCGGTTAATTGGCTTCGCCCAAGGTGTCTGGGTTCACCCCCGGCTAATGGGCCCCATCGCCACGACAAGGCTTGAACCGTAGCGGGGACCTGTCTTGTTCAGACAGCATAGAGCAATAAAAAAAACTGGAAACATCTATTCTCCTGAGGGTGAGTGTGGCTAGCCCTTACTTCAGCTTATTGCTAGCGTGATATCAGCTGACTCTTTGCTGTATGCTTTGGCGAAGATCGTCATAGTACATTAAGAAAGGATGCTTATCTGTGCGAAAGGATGCTTATCTGTGCGAAAGGATGCTTATCTGTGCCTCTCTTGCCACTCGCTTCCTTACTCATGTTCGTAAGCCGTCGCGTCGTAGTCTCTGTTATAAAGTAGACGACAGAAAACACCGTTATTGGTTTAGTGGACTTTTGCCGGTCTCCAATAATAGGCCAGTGCACGCAGCGAGCAGCCTCGAGAAGCATGCATGCACAGCAAGCGTGAGGAAATATCTCATAATGAGCACGGTAGTCATGGTATCGGCGCGAAAGCTCCACGCGCGACAAGCCTGAGTGAGTTTGCCTTTCATTATAAATAGAGAAAAACATATTTTTTTACAAAGGCTTTTCAGCTCTCTGTAAGACACTTATTGTATATCGCGTTGCCTTTAAGATGGCTTTGACGAAAACGTCATATTTTTCCTACACGGTGTTTTCACCGTGTTCACATTGTTCAATATTACATATTACACGGTAGCAATCCTGATTGCTAATGGAGTCTGTTCCACAACTAATAAGTCAATAACACGTATTTGAGGTTATCAACATATTATTGCGTACACCTGCTGTAGCCAAAAGCTGATAAAACAAGTATAAGATGCAAAAGGAATTCGAAAGATCGTAACAATATTGTGAACTAACAGTACCCTGCGGTTTCACCCGCGTAACTCCTGTCCCACTAGTCGTAGCGGCTTGCTATATAGTTTTTAACATCCTTAATAAATGGACTATTCAACACACTAATAATTTTTCAATTCGGACAAGCAGTTCCTGAGATTAGCTTGACAAACAAACAAACAAACTCTTCAGCTTCCTGTTATTAGTATAGATTCCTGCACGCTAGGTCTTATGGTGTTATTGCGGAACTAGCAGTGTCCGGCGGTTTCACCCATGATAACATAGACGGAGTAGGAAAGTCACAGGTAGGCCTATACTGTAAGGTTGAAATTTTTTTTTTAGTAAAATTATCGGTTACAAACCATATATAATAAATAATAGTTAAATTATCGGTTACAAACATTTTCATATCGGGATACATCTCTCCCATCTGCGGGTGAGAGGGGGGGGGGGGGGTCGGTCCCGCTATCGAACACAAACCTAGTCCCGTAGCCACACGAGCACTGATATCAATCCGATGAAGCTGTAAAGTCCAGTACAGCTTCCACAGGAAAAAATCAGGTCCAAAAAAAATACCACTTTTTAATCCGTCCACGGTTGAACAAATTTTCACTAGACCAGGAGGTCACGTAAGATTAATTTTTGGAAGTAGATTGTAGAATATTTTGGGAAGAGGTAGTGCTATGCTGCGTAGGAGGAGGTAGTGCCATACATACTTGATACCGGCGTAAAGCGACAGCGTCGCTGTCGCGTTTCGTACGAACAGCCCATGGTCCATTGGGGGGCTACGCATCATGCGAATGTCCATGGGCGTCGATACTCATCAAAAGGCTCCGATTTCTCGTTTTCCCCTTTATGCTATAAAATATATATATCGAGAAGAAAAGATTTCATGTGGATCGCAATGCCGTCCACGCCTAGTATGGCGTCCACCTGCGAGGCGCCACCTGCTGCGCATCTGACACAGATGCAAACTAGGGACGACCCGCGAATGGATATCGATATTGCTAAACACTATCAGTGGAATCTCTATGTCCTGTAGATCTTATCGATATATCGTTGATGTCTCTACTCTATTCCTAGATCTCAATCTAATTAGAAATATATTTGTGTTAATTAGTAGGAATTTATCAATTATTGTTGAAGTGGAAGACGATATCTATACTCTCGTCCCTGAAGTTGATCGATAAAATCGATCGATGTTTATTTTTAGATCTCCTTCTTTTTTATTCTCAAATAAACTTACGGACTTTTGTCTACATACTGGCAAGTCAGTCCCATGTATCTATTCCGATGAGTATAATAATAATCTTGATCAAAATTTAAAAAAGTCCCTATTTTTATTTAAAAAAAAATTATTGCGTAATAAAAAAAAACAATAGTTAATTTTGACTTGAACGTCGCCTTATCGTGTTGTAGGTCTAGTAACTTAGTCGGCATCTTAGTAGGTACCCACGTAAGTTTTAAAAAAATAGTAGAAATAATTTTGTTTTGATCATGAGAGTAATATTATAATAATAATAACTTGTAGGCTCATCATACAACATTAGCCTCTCCTTGTACTAAGTACCGTAAGGACTTTTGTCAATATTTTATACGTGAAAGTTATTTTATATTACGTAGCTATTTAATAGAGAAATATTTATATCCATGACTTATGCCGAATTCGAAACCATACGTTACGGTGTACCTGCTGCGCCGGTCGGTTGTCAAAGTATGTAAATAAATTGCCAATTCTCCACTAGAAACTTGCAGAAACATATTCGCTAGAAGAGGAGGAGGCGAAATACTTTCAAAGCTTACTGATACTGATTAAAGAAGCACTGAGCCGTTGGACCGTTTGGAAATTCAACAACACTGGCGCCAACCTGAACTGGTACAGAAATGAATTTTAATTTTAACAATATAACTTTACGAGTCTCCCGTCCAAGATCTCGAATAATCGCCTCGTTTGTACTTTATATTCTAAACATAAAAATCGTAACCATGGTATATTTGTGTATGTGTATTTTACCGCGTCAAACTTTGAGGGGTTTTCATCTTTCTTCTAAAACACCAATTCACTATCAAAGAATATGTCCAATCAATATCAAATAACGGACAGATAAAGAAATATATTTTTTATTCATCGTTCTTTTTTAATAATTTGTGTAAGGGAGAAAATCAGCAGCACGAGTATGTTTATGGCCACCGACGCCTAGTGGCATCCGAATGATTGCTAATTAGGTACGAAGCGGTCCTACTCAATTCTCCATTGGTCTATCGACAACTAACGATCAGTCGACGATTTATCGACAAAGAATTCTAATGGACATCACTAGAGCGCTTATTCTCACATCTCCTGTGACAAATAAATTTCCCGTGCGCATAATGATGTTACAAATAGTACTGTTAAATTCTCGCCAAGGTGAAGTCGGTGACGACCTCATCATCATGATCTCCGTCGGCGTCATCGACCACTTGCGGTGATAATGGACGGTGAAACTTGGTATACTGACATGTCATCGCCAAGTGACATGCTGTGGGGTTTCCTCCGGTTTGGCAGTTTCCTGTGGCGCATTGGAGGCGTGGAGGGCACCATATCTGCTAGCTTCTTTAGTAACAGGTAATTACATGCTGCATTGCAGCGGAATTTTGCCGGTATTATGTGAGCGATAGATATGACCGGGGAGGTACCACTCGCTTACATGATACCGATGTATAGTGACATCTTCAGTGTCGCGTTTCGTGTGGTTCGTGAGTAGCCGGTGGCTCATTGGAAGGAGAGGAGGGCATCGCATCGGCAAAGTAATTATGTGGATGTTCATGGGCGATCTTAAGTACATTTTCTGAGTCCTCTTACGGTGAACTCTCTCTTATTAAAACAAAACATTTGCGCTGGAGCCGAACTGGGCTAACACGATCGGATATCTAGGATCGATCGGATCGGATAGGAATAGCGAACAGAGAATGACTCGTGCCTGCCGCACACACACGAGCACCATAATGTGTCCTACGCAGTTGACTAGTTCAATAGAGCGTCGTCTCTATTGAACTAGTCAACTGCGCAGTAGTTGAATTTTGAATTAAAAGATTACACTTACAACGCAACACAAATATGTTTAATATTTAGTAGGAGGTAGTGCCATGCTACACAGGATACGGGATGGAGTATCATGACGTAGTGTCATCCTCACATGCAACGGAATTGAGCCGGAGACGACATCTACAGCGCCGCGTTACGTGCAGTGTGTGAGTAGCCCACGCATCGGTATAGTAATGTGGATGTTCATTTGTGTCGGTATTCATAAAAAAAGGCTCCGATTGCTCGTTTGCCCCCTATCCTATAAAGAAAAAATTAGATATTAGTGAATGGAATAGATGATAGGCTGGTAGTGTTCACAGCTGGGCCAAATAAACTGTATGATAATTGATTGTATACCGTTCTAGGAATGCAGCGATCAGCTGTGCACATGTTAGCGATTAATAATCAATAGGCGCTCTAAACGTATAAACAATTTTTATTTATTTTGTGTTTTTACTTCTGCACACACGGATATGTGAGAGCCAAGTTCTGTAATAAATCGATAACAATTTTTAATATGTTAAAATCGAATTTGACAAGTATGTATAACGAGCGCATACACATTGCATATCAATGTATCTATACTTACTACAAAACAAAGTCATCAGTAGCGGTCGGTCTGTATGTGATCGATTTTCTCAAAATCAACTGAACGATTTTTATGCGGTTCACCCACAGGTAGGGCGATTACCGAGAAAGAATTTTATGTACCCACTCATCCGCCGTGGCGGATCGCTAGTGATTAATAAAATAGACATATAAGAATAATCGGAACGAGTACCTACAATCTTAGCAGATTTGATGAGAGCTGTTAAACTTTATCTTTATTTAATGCGCCGTCATTAGTCCAGGACGGAGTGTGGACTTGTACGACACGATATATCCTAATGCCCAAGAGTACTAATGCAAATAACATTCCCAACCCCATTAGTAAAGGTACCTCTCACTTCCTACTCTATAATGTCCTAATCTTATTACATACCTCGTCCGCCACGACAAGACTTGAAACATGGTAACCATCAAACTTAGCCCAGCATGTTAGTTTGAAAATTGTAAGTTTGAAATGGGCCAAGTTCTGTAGAACTTGGCCCATTTCAAACTTACAATTTTCTTAGAATAAGATTATCATCAGTCTGAACACGACATTACATAAATTTTATTCATTGCATTATAAATGTTAATAAAGTTTTTGTGAAAACTAATGACACGCTGAAGAAGATATTATGCCGATAAATTTATTTTCTTCTGGTTGGTGAAACAATAGGGACCATACCCCTAGACTATCGCGCCCACAAGTGACTAAAAGGCGCACCTTTAGGTCAAAAATTCTTTTACTTGGCTTGGCTATATAATTTAATATATAGATTGAACACTAACAGCTAAAAAAAGTTCTGCCTGTATATTGGTTGTACGTATTTAGTTTGCGATCTCTATTACCAGGTGTATTGTAAGATTCAGATTCCGAATATGTAAAATGTGTGGTACCTAAAATATTACCTTAAACATCTTGGTAATTCCTACCATACGTTTACCTAGACCGGGCACCAGTAGTCTGGACAGCTGCTACGCCCGGGTTTTTTGACCTTCTGCCGTTGCTAGTTTCTATCGCTATCATGTGCACTTATTTTATTAAAATAATAACACTAAATTCGATGCTGTCTAGTTTTATTCCTTACGTAGCGTCATTAAATATACTAATGTTATTAAATTGAATAGAACAAACTTGGCCAAACTATCAAACATTTGCCCTTTAAATCCTCTATTACTCGTTCTGTACCATGTTGAAAACTCTGAAAACTTTTGGATTCATGAAATATCACCGCAGCTTCGTCTGGGTATATCAAGTGCCCAAACATTAACACAGTATAAATTAAAAACTTTCTCGGGAATCGCTTTATCTATTTGTGGTAATCGCATGAAATCCCTTTGGTACGTTTTAGCAAATCGATGACATGCAGCAAGACAGCTTTTGCTAATTTAGGACTGGTCCGCATTTTTGCGAAGCTCTACGGGCTATTGATCGTGCTATGTCGGGTGTTTCTTTGTCCGATAGATTTCGTTACGAAGTCATAAGAGAATTAAAGTTTCCGACATTAGGCGAAGAATAAGCTCACTGAAGTGGCAATGGGCTGGTCACACACTCAGAATAGTAGATGGCGGATGGGCCAGTAAGGTACCGGAGTGGAGGCCACGTTTGGAAAACGAAGTGTTGGTCGACCGTTCACCAGGTGAGAAGAGAAGACGATCTCCGTGCAGTAGCCGGTCCGGGATGGATGCGAGTAGCAGGAGATCGACTGTTATTGCGTTCATTGAAAGAGGCCTATGACCAGCAGGGGAACGACAGGGGTTGACAATGATGAATGATATTTTTTTGATATCATAAGGGGGCAAACGAGCAATCAGCGGCTTTTAATGACTACCGACGCCCATTTTACGCAGGTACTTCCCCGGTCGTGCCATCCCAATTCCGTTGCATATGAGGATGTAGTGTCACGCTCAGTGAATGGTACTTACCTCCTCCTATGCAGGAATGGCACTACCTCCTGCATATATTCATATAATATTTAAACTACACCCTCAATTTCACGCCCTTAGGAGTTGAATTTATAAAAGTACCTTTATTAGTGCTGACTTACATCCAAAGAACCTGTGATGTTGTCTGTCTGTTAATTAATCAGTCACCAAGTAATGGAAGAGTTATATATATATATATGTAATGTAATGTAATGTACGGCAGGTCTGATAGTAACAATATATTAGAACATTCA
>JAFELO010000144.1:129410-140822 GCA_017140195.1 Eumaeus atala
ATTTTTGGGACCGAAAAGGGGGAGCGGTCCCCCTCCCCACGCTAGTGGGACGGCGCACGCACGATGCCGTTTAATGTTACGGGACGTGTTTAAGAAAAGTACTGCAGCCTAATTGGGCCGGCACCTCCCGATCACATTGTCCGCTCAGAGTGACAGCTCCACTCCGTAGTTTGTGAGCGTTCGGTGCTGTATTAGAGGGGAGAAAGAAAAGGGGGCGAAACACATGCTATAGAACACTTATGCGTCTGTGATCATCAAGGAGACTGCTCGTATGTCCCCTAATAGTCTAAGACAAAACAAGCATAGTAAAAGTTTTGCACGTAGTACTACCTAGCTACAACGAGTTGCTAGCACCTGTGTGTCTGTTATCATTGCCAAAATAATTCGCCACCTTATCACGTTGACTGATAGCGTTATGAAATAGTAAATATTGTAAGTTTATTTAAACTGTTTGTTCGGGTGCCTAAATGTTAACTTTATTGACAATATATAATTCGAGTGTTTCTTTAGAGAATTGTTCCGACAATACTTTCTTGGGAAAGACAAGTCTGCAAACGTCGATCGTCTCTGCCGTGTAGCTCGGCTCACTCTGCCCACCCTAATAGGGGGCAGGCGTTAATGTGTGTTTTTTGTCCTTTTTCATAGAGATTCGAACAGTGGGAGCCACTGATGGTGAGTCATGTATAACCCGAGCCGTAAGCTAGGAAGTGAAGTTATAGTGACCAAGGCGACTTCCTAGCCGCCGCTTCTCGCCGAGGTCGAAAAATCGCACACACTCAAAGTTCACGCTATGTCGCCTGCAATGCAGCGAAGTTCCTTGCGCCTATTCACAAAAACCAACCAACCGCATCTAACGACTCACGAAGCGGTTTTTATCCGGGACCGCCACCGTTTTTTAGGATGCAACGCGTGGGTGAAAAGTCAAAACCTATTTCGAGGAGCGTTCAGAAACGCAGTGTGTGCGTCTCTATTCAACGGTTTGTCACAGCCGCGGCTGACTCTGCTCACACCCTACGATCATTTTGCCGTCCTGACCTAAGCTGATTGTGTGACAAGTGCACTCTCTCCCCCTCTCTCAAATTCCAATGGGTCGGCGATCCGCACTACCGGCAGTCAGGCGCAGGACCAAGGCTTAACGTGCCCTCCGAGGCACGGGGGGGGGGGGGACACCGCCGATTTCCCGACTTCGGACTGTTATTAGAAATAGAGAATCCCGAAACACTCGTCCGATCCGATAGCCTAACCCGGGACTTCATGTGGTCGAAAATTATTATATATTTTACCACTTGCCCACGAGTTTACTATCTAATACAGGTATATCTAATCTCAAAAAATATTACCCACCCCAAATTTTGACGCAGTTTGGTACAAATACATAAGAATACAAAGGTATAATCGCACCTGTAGGTGCGAGTATACTTTTATATAAACAATAATTATAAACATTGCATTAACATTTGAGAAATGTTTTTTTAAAATTAATTACGCAATTTAATTAATGTGAATGGAGAAAATGACGAAGTGTTCAGATCAAAAATTGTCGGGGATAAATCAGGTGAATCGCGCGTCGCCTGGATATAATATACGGACGAATAATTCGGTATCACGGTAGAGGCATGCAGCAAAGTAATAGTAATAATATCATCATAGCCGAATTTCGGCCACAGCGGCCATCTTTATAGAGACTAGCCATCTGAGCAGGTCGTACTATAGACCACAAGTGTGTGCACAAGTGCACTCCCTACTCTCTAATTCTCCTATTCCGTAGGGACGGCAGTCCGACCACGGGGCAGTCAAGTGTAGCATGCGTCTACGTAATGTACTACTCCGTAACCAACTTTGATTTGATAATCTTGTACTAGAATACATACATACATACATACATACATACATACATACATACATACATACATACACACACACACCTGTTAGCCTGTCATTTGTTCCAAGATAAACTAGCTTTTTTTAAGAGTATACATTGTTGAAATAGTAATTAATATATTTTCCTCCCAATATCCCACCTTACTACCGTAGCATCCCACCTTATTATAATAGGTATGTCATTAAATTGGGAACCATGGCTCAAGCCTTGTCGTGGCGGTGTGGGGCTCAATAGCCCGGGGTGAATGCAGGCGAAACCAATTGAACTGAGGGGGTTGCTCATTGCACCCCTTTGATAAGAAAAGGGGAGAAAAGATCAACAGGTGGAGGCGCTTTTGCGCACGGGGCAAGGGACCAGGATGGGAACCTCAGCCCATTGCACTGTCCCAAAATAGGTAGCGTTGTCTTGTGATGCGGGACAACCACACCTGTGGAGGTGGAGTCGATCTCTTGGTGGGCTGACTAGCCGTCGAGTCACCTCACCAAAGGCGGCACATGATGGCGCGTTGCTGTCTGTTGGTACTCGGTACTATAATGTGCTGCGAGCCCCACACACCACTGGACCCCGCCCAGGGCCGGTGAAAGCGAGTAAATGCGTTGCCCCGCGTCGACAAAAAGAGAAGGTATGTCATTAATGATTATACCCGAATTGAGCCAGCAGGATTATGAAGCAATGATGCCAATGTAGCAGTGGCACATTGAGAAAGACGTAATGACCAGAGGAGGATAATTGATTAAGGCAGGGCAGCGATCCGTGTAAACCCTGGACTGGTTTTTGGGCCTTAATTCGCCAAACAGTTCTGACTTCTAATTAATACAATATTAAGGTATATCTAGCGTGTTGCATGTCTATGGCACATAGTAAAATAAATCGATTTTTAAATCTAGAAATAATAATGCGCATCACGAATACATCACGTCGCACGCTACACGTATGCTTTCACACGGACAACGGCAAAACGTTGTGCACACAAGTTTATATTTATTTCAAAGCTAATTGCTGCATTGTAACGGTTGACAGATTACGTGTGACCAGTGAGCAGTGAACAGATAGCTACCATGTTATCTTACCTGCCTAACCGCCTGACGAGAGTTATGAAGTAAGGGATGGCAACGCATGTGCTTAATATGAACAACCCACCGCAGCTCCAATTTCGAATGGATCTTTATGGTATACGTGGGCAAACGAAAAATCGGAGTCCATTGACATTACCATATATATATGTGTTGACTTCCCTTCCCCTCTTACCCTCTAATGAGCCCCAGGATAGTTACAAACGTGACAGCATAGCTGCCACAATTGAGCGGCGTCATGTAAGCGTGATGTACCTTCCTGGTTGAACGCTACCTCCTTCTAAAATAGTTTCGATTATGTATCAAATTAAGCATTAAAAAAGTTAACAGTGCTGGTGATCATTTAGATGATCTGCTATGTGGTTCTTACTCTTAATGAATCCGAGACAGCAGATTTTCAAAGAAAGAGAAGACACGATGAAACGATTACCTCTATAAAAAAAATGTTTTTCTATTGTTTTCTTACAAAAACGCCAACAATATGAGATTTTCTCTTTTCCAAGCTATAAGTTCTGAAATGTTTGTTAAGTGTTTATTAAGAAGCTGGGCTCCCATACTCCAAACCCTGGTAAAATGTACCCCTAATAGAGGCAATTAATGTCCTAATAAGACCTAGTAGCTTCCAGCCAAGCAAACAAAAATGAAACACCGCAGCAACGCATCCAGTGTGAAAGTGCAGTAAATCACGGTTGTCTGGTCGACTAGCTGGGCGGCGCACATCACAGTTTTTGCTGCGCTTAATTTATTATAAGACAAAAAATAAATACGCGACGTCTAATAATGAAGACAAGATCAAACTGGAACTATGAACGATATGAAGTGCCAAATTAAAGAGGTATTTTTTAAGGAAAGCAGGAATAGTTTACTTGTGAACATTGCATACAATTTGACCTTATAAATATACTTTATGTGTCAACAAATTTGACCTTTCTTTTTGTAAAAGAAAAAAGTAAAAAGTACCTTCACACCTATTATCACCGAAGTGGTAGGCAGAGGTGTGCTAGTGGATCCACAACTCGTAAGTCCATAGATATACTAGAACACCCACGATTAGTCAAGATGCTGAGACCCATGATGTCATAGGTGGCAAGCCTATGGCCACTTCGGGCACATTCCAATCCCGGACAATGTAATGCGCGCTCAGAATAATCTGACAAATATTTAATAATGGTTGTCCGACCTGGTCGGTGTATACAACAGTCGGAGTATTTTATGACTACACACGCCCATAGACATCCCTATCATTATTGTGCAGGCGAGACCCGTTGCATCTCTTCCCATCTGTGTGGAAAGAAGGTCTGTCATCTCTCTGAACTAGAAGACGACACAGTTATGGCTAGTCCGATGAACTGTTTTCTCAATTGTTATAGCGACGTTTTCTTCAGCCCTTCCGTCAATGGGCCACTGGAAATGTGTGAGCAAGCGGTGCCTCCCTGTTCGCGCTGGCCCAATTCAGCTGCAATGCAGCAATCAATCATTTACTTACCAATTACAATCCTACAGTATCTCTGATGAACACAGGCAATATAACATTTTCAAAACGTTAGAGATCGTGATGTAATGCATTCCGTTCTCTATGCCTACCCATAAGAAAGCTGGCGCGAAGATGTGTTTTGTAGTTGTTCTTAGTTACAACTATATCTAGCTGCTCGTTTGCCCTTATGATGCAACAGAAAATCAGCCTTTTTTGTAGCATAAGGGCAAACGAGCAAAGGCAGCCTTTTTATGCCTATCGACGCTCATGGACATTCGCATGATTGTTACGCAGATGCGTTGCCATCCTATAATTCATTTCCCCCACCACCTCTTCCCAAGGGGCCACCGGCTACACACAAACCGCAGGAAACGCGGCAGCGACGCTGTCACTTTACGCTGGTATCAAGTGAGTGAGAGGTACTTCCCCGGTCGTGTCGGCCAAATTCCGTTGCAAAGGAGGATGTTTCGTCATGCGCCATGCGTGGCACTACCTCTTCCTAAATGTAAATTAAAATATTTTGTAAAATGTACCCGGATATTTGACAAAATACATATAGTACAGACATACAATAGTCCAGACTGTTATATAGATTTGCGTGAACTTAATCAGCTGCCCCATTATTTGTCTCTACAATAAACGTTGCCTTAAATTACTTAATCACCGTAAACATTCTAACTCAAGGGCGGCTTCCGCTTGTTAGGGACCACATCCTGTGGCCCTTATCTGTTCCGGTGCCGAGTGCCCCCGCTCAATTATATCAGCGATAAGATTTTTATGAATTCAAAATGGACATGCCACAAGAAATTACGTAGCATAAAACAATTTATGATGACAATTATAAGGACACTCGCGTCGATTTCCACATGTTCTCATGAAAATAAAAGTAGCAAACATAGCGGCTTATTTAGATAATAGTCCGGACGTTTGGGTCACTTTACAACAGCCTCAGTATCGGCAGGTACGGCCCTTGCGAGACATTGGCTGTTCTTCTTCGTTTTCCATTACCTTTAATAAATTGATAACTCCTAGCCAGTTGTGACATCCAGATGTCTGATGCTTTATAGGAGATGTAAATGATTCATTGCAGAGTGGGTAATCAGGCCGTCCTGACCGGAGTGGTACCTGTCTCTCACAACCGTTATGCTGTCACGTTTCGTGCGGTTTATGAGTCCCCCTTGGCAGGAGTAGCGGTCAGGAAAGCTAGACATCTGAATAGCAATTATTCAGATTTCTATGGGCGTCAGCAGTACAAAGCCATAGATCAGACGAGAGAACGAAATAACGAAGACGGCGAAACAAAACCAACTGATGTAAAGCGAAAAGAAGCCCAACACAGCTCCAGCGGATTGCTGTGATCTGCCGACGAGACTAAGTTTGGCGTCGTAAGAGGGACCTACCCTCTCTCTCCCGCAGATGAAAGAGATGCATCCCGATATGAGAGTGTTTATAACAACAAATTTAACTATTATTATCATGGTTCGAGCCCCTCCCCTGACCCTGACGTCGGGGCTGCTCGCGTGCTGCCGTGAACTGTTGGGGATGATCAGAAAAGGGTAGGACGTCGCTCCTTTCGTCTTCTGACGGATGAAAAGACGCGAATGCGTCGTTCTCAGAATACCTAACGTCCGCGTTATTTGAGCAGGGCAAATCACGGATCGCGGACGCGGTATCATAGGAATGGTCAACCTTCCTTACATGTCGACGTGAAAGCCTTCGTAGTCCGAGTGATGTTGAGTATCCAACTGATATATTCCTTTTTGTGTAGGGAGCAAACGAGAAATCGGATCTTTTTTACTACTATCGACGGACATGGCAAAGCCAAATATTCGACAATTTACGCGAATGCATACCTAGTTCTTTATTTAAGCACGACGTTTCAGAATACTTACAGCAGCCATGCCGAAGGTTAAACTAAAACATGTCAGATATCGAGTAGTACAATATTACCGGAAGTATGACATTTTTTTAGTTATTACGATTAACGGTTAAATAACTCAAAAAACCGCTATAAATTAGCTTAGTAAAAGTATTTCATTGTAACGTGTAAATTACTTTCACAAATAAATTGCAATTTTTTTTTTGAAGATGTGGAGTAGCAGAACCAAAGGTTTGGCAACGCCACCGCTCCTATGGAACACAATTACTGTACTGCGCCTGCCACTGTGTGGGCAATAAAACAACAACCCTGACCTTTATTTGTAGGTGGACCAATATCTAAGTCGGAGATCTTCCGCGTTTTAGGTCCGGGTAAAAAATCCCGTGGTATATCATTCCATTGCGTCAGTAAGGCTAGGCGCCTTACAGACGCGTTGCCGGCCTTTACGCAATAGGTATGCTCTTTTCTTGAGGACCTCTCAGTAGTATAGGATCGGAAATACCGAGGGAGGCAGCTGGTTCCACCGTACAGTTATACGCAGTAATAAATGTAGTTTATGCCGCAGTGTTGTGGATTTACCTGTATATCTGATAACTGTCTAATTTCTAGCAATAATAATAAGTAAAAAAAAAGCAAAAAGATACGGTTCGATCATTTAGTGGGAAACAAGAACAACGAATCATCACGCCAGTTCGCAGCGAGAGGAAAATGAAATAAAAACGTTTGTATTCAAGATGGAATGTTTAAAATTACTTTTGCACGTCAGCAAAAAAACCCTACTACCGCTTCATCACTAGACATAGGGTCTGTAGTGAATGCAAGAATGCTGGATTAGACCTAAATTAGTTGACTAATCTGATTGACCACAAAAATATTCCCGTCCCCACCCTGACTTGGTGGTGGATACAAAGTTCAAAGGCTCTGTAGTATATTTATACTACTAATCCGCATGACACAATAATTATAAATGACGCCACACTTTGCGGAAATTCATGACACACTGACGTTAAAATTATTAGCTGTAATTCGTGATTCGTAATCTACAGGCGTATGCGTCAACTATGATCATTACAGCGTAAATGAGGCAGTCACTAGAAGGGAGGTGATGATAATGAGGGTACGAGGTAGTGCCATGCTGTATTGTGGCCGCAGTGGAAGTACCTCTCACTCACATGTCACAAGATGGCAGCTACGCTGTCGCGTTTTGTGAGTGTCCGGTGGCCTATTGGAGGGGAGAAACTATGGAGGACAACGCATTTATGGGTGCTGATTTTACTGCTGGCCCCTTCTTCTTTATTTCGCGTCAGCAGATCAGCATCATTGGTTACTACTATAGGTGTGTGGCCACTCCCTGCCGTGATCCCAGCCTTGTGGTGGTAGGACTCAGGGCTGGGCCCGGTGAAGGTGCGTAAATGCATTTACCCGCGTGAAAAAATCTATGTGTGGACACTGCAGGCACTGAGCAGATGCTCCATGGACTGAGTAGGGGCCTCACGTTCACACTGCTCCCTCGAAGACGCAATCGGTGTGCTGGCAAGGGAGGTATATGTGGCGCTCCTTTCTGCCCCTAGGGAAGTGGCGTGAAGATGTGCTGTTATTGTTGACAAGATGGCGATGTGACTGCAGACACCTTCAACAAAGCTACTTCTGCCGAGATAGCTGCTTATTGTACCCCTCTTACAGGGAGGGGCAAGGATGAGAACGTCCGCCCATTATACTGTTCCGACGACTGAGGTACTGAATAGCCCTCGAAGTGCCCTGTTGCCTCCATGACCCAGGGCACCTCAACGATGTCAGTGTTGTTGGCACTCGCGAATGTTTCAATCCTCCGGGGAAGGCGCGTAATTTATACGTTTCCTGCGTAAAGAAGTAGATATAGTAAACAGTGGATGTTAGTCAATTCCCAAATGCTAAAGTGAGTGCATGATGAATTATGATGGTGTCAGTAGCCTTCTTCAACAAAGAACCCTTATAGTTTCACCATGTCCGCTTCACCGCTTGTCCGTCCGTCCTCTGTCTGTCCGCGGTTGGACTCGAAACTATTGATACTATTTCGGTAACGTCGGCCATCCCTGTGGAGATCTCTGTAGAGTTAGACATACTCGCAGGACATATTTTAATGGGCACGTGTTTGTGCAGACACAAGTGGGCTCTCTATTCCCTCATTCTCCTATTCCGATCAGACGCAGGACCGACAGCTTAACATCCTCTCCGAGGCACGTAGGCTTAATACCAACTTTCGTCACCGGATCTTATTAGAAATTCAAAAGTTCTTTCAATTTCACGAATCCCGGTTTGGGTCTCAAACCGGGTTTCCAAACCCACGTCAGGGGTGGACAAACCATAAGACCACGAGGCCGTCACACCGTCCCCAAAAATTGCCAACTTTCAAACGTCAAAAGCGTGTAAAGTACACCAACAAGCATCTTCAACGCCCGAATTAAAATAATCTTTATTAATATCTACAATACGATTTATTGTAATTCTTCATTGCTAAAAGCTTTGCACAATAAAACACGTTGTTGAATGGGCATAAATTGCCACTGAGTGTTACAAGTGGCGCCATCTATCGTCAAGTAGAAGAAAGATATCTTATTTATTCCTTATATTTTTCTGGCTCATCTTGCACTTTTGTGATTGATACTATAATATAGTTTTTCCAGGTGGAGTAGGAAATGATTGCAATTGACTGGGGAGCATTTTCTTCCGGTTGTATTCGTGGCGGATTCGTTTCAAAGGATCATTGCCGATCCCGCTTACGACCCTGGCGACACAGGATCGACTACAGAACCGAGTGGTGGGCCAAGCATATTTAAATACCGTCTTAACGATTGGTAAGACGAGTGAGTATGGAAAGTTTCCTATCCGTCGGAAAAGTCCGAAAGGAGAGGTCAGGCTGTAGAGGAACCCTGACTGTGTAGATGTTAATTGACTCAGTGCTTGGGTAGTAATAATATTCGATAGCAATTTGTCCGAAGACACAGTCAAGTGCGAGTCGGGCGCGTCTCACAGGATTCCGTGCCAACGGATGTTATGAGCATGAAACCTTAAAAAAATACAAACTTGCATTTGCGAGTACACGCTATGTGCCTGAGCCCGTACACACCCGCACATTACGTGGCAACTGTCACAGTAAGAACATGCAGTACGTTCTTACTTTGTACCAAATTTCATCGTTCTACCCTAAAGCTCTGATTACAATGGCCTCGTCATAATTCAACATGAATCGCATGAAATGCAGATTTACCATAAAACACTTGATACCATCATAAAGTGGCGTGTGTGGTGTCGCGTTTCGTGCGGTTTGTGAGTAGCCGGTGGCCCATTTCATGAGCATCGGTAGTCGTATAAGGGCCCCGATTTTTACTTCGTCGCCCTGTGCTACAAAAAAAAAGGAAAAATGTTTCAGTTTGACCCTTCAATGTGTTACAGATAAAAAAAAAGCTACGCCTTACAGGCATACAGACGGACGTTACAGTGACACTATGAGATAGAAAGAATGGTAATACATTTATTTACACACAATCACCGGCTAATCACAAACCACACGATACGCGACACCGAAGATATCAGTCCACGCCGGTATCATGTGAGCGTAAGGCACCTCCCCGGTCGTCACGGCCCATTTACGCTGCAATGCAGCATGGCACTACCTCTTACAAATATAATAACAGAGACGACAGACGAAATCATTAAGATGCTGAGTTTATTTTTATATATCAATTGAGTTAAGATCAAAAGCTTTAACTACACGTAATCAACTTGTCTAGACGGTTATAAATAAACCACGGATACCTACTCGATCGAATCTGCTGCATCCATTTGTATAATTTGTTTATTTTAGGATCCGTTTTGGATTGAATCGATTTTTTTCGATGCACTCTTTTATTTTGTTTATTTAGGCACTTTCTTTGAGTATTTATTTATATGTATGGATTGTGGGTTTGTTGGAAACGATCTAAGGCTTTGCTTGAGAAAATAACGGGAGTGGTAAAATCGTATGAAGCAGTAGCGTAACGCTGTACCGCGCTATTGTCGCTTACGTCCCTACACACCCTTCCATCAGCATGATGTATTTTCTTGTGTGTAATATTAAAATAGTTCTTGGGACAGATATTTTTGCCAATCTGGTCATAGTTATTTTTATGCTCGTGACTGTGCCTACCTAAACTCCAGACGTTACTAGGAGGTAGTGCCATGCTGCATTCCAGCTGAATTTCACTGGGGCGACCGGAGAGGTACCTCTTCGGTGCTTAACACCGCCGTGACGTGTACCGCATCCGACGATCCACTGGGCGAGAGGACGTAAGGCTTAGGATGTTCCCATTGTATAATGATCATACTAGTGTCTGTGAGCGTCGGTACTTATCAAGAGGATACAGCTCGTTCTGTACGACAAGCTAATCGAGCTTTAAGAGTTGGAAAGACCTGTTAGGTCGAATCACACACGGAAACCGCCTCCTCCATGATGATATACGTGCATCCGGAGTTCCATTAAGAAAGCACCAAACCAAATATAAACCGTTACATTAATAATTCGAATGTAATTGTTGCCAATAATAGCCACTGGAAAGTCACAGGAAACCTGCCCCCTGACAATACACGGCGAAGTGGGTCACATCATTGCGTTGCCCTCAGCTGGTGTGACGCGTGCGATCGAACAATCGCGTGCGATCAATGATTGCGTGCGATCGACAATTGCATGCGTTACAATGCGTGCATTACACAATTAGGCAGCGGAGCTTCGTGTCACGTTACGTGTACTTTCAAAAGACTTTTATGAAGTCTTCAAAGCTTTTAAGACTTTTACGATACAGATCCTCATATTTAGTGTTTAGTGCTGAATTAATGGTTTACATTTATATAGTATAAGCGGGTCAACGAACAATCGGAGCCTTTTAAAGTTCACTGACGATCATAGACATCCGCATTGTTGCGCAGACATGTTTACCTAATCCTCTCAATGGGCCGTAACCACTGCCGTCTGGGCCTAGGTTCGAGAATCATGTCAGACCAAACTATTATTGGTATTTTTCAATTTCTAATAACAGTCCGAAATCAGGAAGGTGACGGTGATCACGGGGGCGTCCCCGTGCCTCGGAGA
>JAFELO010000144.1:140848-202630 GCA_017140195.1 Eumaeus atala
TGCCTCGGAGAGCCACGGGGGCGTCCCCGTGCCTCGGAGAGCCACGTCGTCGGTCCTGCGCCTGTTTTATCTCTGGTGTTTGAAGAAATAAGACAAACGAAAACTGAGGGAACAGGGATTACACTTGTGCACTATAACATGTCCTGCGCAGTTGGCTGGTCTCTATTTACATGGCCGCCGTGGCCGAAATCCTGTTTTCATCATTAACAAAACAATCATTTATCATATGTGTGTTTGATAATAGTCGCAATAAATTTAACATTTTAAACAGATTTTATTTTATTGCACCATAAATAAAAGATGAGTTTTTTGCCAATCCGCCCACCCAGCGCAGACCTTATGGACTTTTTTATGAATCATAATTATCAGACACGTACGGGTCTTAGCAGAACGATACCCAAATCTATATAAAATCAAAATAACTTTGATTTTAAGTTCACAGTTTCAAATCGATTTTTAATGTCTCATAATATTTTTAATTAATTATGATTTATATGGTGGCCCACCCTGAGGGCTACAGATGTTATCGCAGTTGGAATATTCTCATATTGATGCGTCCTTAACATCTTAATGTCGTTAGGGTTCATTGATTAGAGACAAAAAACCCTTTTTTGTAGTATAGAGAGGCAAACGAGAAAGTGTTGACTTTTTTGCGAGTACCGACGTTCATAAACGTCCGCATGACGTCCCTCCCTTCCACCTCCCCTGCAATGGGCCGCCGACAATCAGCACGAATCGCGACACCGAACATGTCACTTTGTGCCGACCTAAAAGTACCTCCCCGTTCACGTCAGACTAATACTACACTTCTCTACTCCTCTCACATCAAAAAGTAAGCTGCTATAAAACATTAGGCTTATATAAATCATAAATTACGCTTAGCGTAATGCTTTAAATATTACGTAGATTACGTCTCTTCCGTGTCTTTCTCTTTAGAGGTTGATACAACCCTCTTAAGTCGATCGTTTCAGAGCATTAATTACTGAGCATTGGCCAGGCAATGGCTATAGAACGGGTGTTATGACTATAGAGATGATATAGAGAGGAAGGCAGTTTAAAAAGCGTCTGTCTGATTAGAAACAGAAAGCAAATTTTGTTTAATGTTTGTCCCTCTTTTTCCATGCATTTTCGTCTGTGCATTGCGCATGCGCGGTTAAATAGACAAAGATAGTAATGCATATTCATCTGCCTTCTCTACTAACCAAGACGACCACTCACCGTTCTGCTTCTGGCATCCCTTCTATCTCTATGTTAACTCTATGGTTTTGACGAGCTAAGTGTAGATCCGGGCTAAATCAGCAAACACACGGCAATCTTGCCTTTAATTGAAATAGCCAATTCCGCAGTGCGATAAACATTGATGATGAAGAGGAAATAATAAGTTACATAAAAAAGATAAGAAACTTAACCTTCATAGTTACCTACAGAACCTTTATCAGCAAGGCCCGCTTCCCTCCTGACAGTCAGCTTCCTGTCTTAATAAACATGAAATATAATTTGTACCTTATTAGACAACATTTATGAGTCTTTTATATCTCGTAAGCACCTATTAAGGTATCACCTGGTGCCTGCCGCACACCTTCTAGAATCTTCTCATGGGATGTTTCGAATATTTCCAAAGAAAACCAAGTATAAATATATGAACGAAATATGACGGTACAGCTGTAATAGTTAAGAGGTTTTGGCATGCTGCATTGCAGCGTCATTGGGCCGGCACGTCCGGGGTACCTCTCGCTCACATGATACCCGTGTAAAATGACATTTCCGGTGTCGTGTTTTGTGAACATAGTGAGTAGCCGTTGGCATATTAGGGGGCGGATATTATTAGTAATTAATCGGGTGTTCATGAGCGTCGGTAGTCGTAAAAAGACTATAATTTCTCGTTTGTCTCTACAGCACAGAAAAAAAACCTTTCTTTTTTCGGAATTTACATATTTCATACCTAGCCGGATACTTTTTACAGTATAGGGGTGCGAACAAATACCCACTATTTGTTTCGATGACTTCGGTAGTCATAAACATCAGCATTGTGGTTATCCAGATATGTTGCTTTCTTTCCTCCTCCCAAAGGTATTTGGCTACTGTCAAAACTACTTGATTCGCATATGTTGTGCAACAAACCTTCTTCCAAAAGTTCAAAGGTTAACAAGTGGAATATAAATGTAACACTAGCCGAAGCGTGCCATTCAATATTTTCGTTTTTATAGTATACTTTTTTTATAGGTAAACGGGAAACTAAACCTTTTGATGACGACAGACGCCCATAGGCATCCACATGAAAGGAAAATGAAATGAAAATATTTTTATTCAAAATACAATTACAATAATTACATTTTGAAATGGCAACAAATTGTAACGCCACTTTTTCAAGTCGCGCGAAATAAAATCTAGGTAAGTCATGAATTATTATCAGTTTATTCAATGCAAACGATCTCCGTGCAGTAGCCGGACCGGCTTGGATGCGAGTAGCAGGAGATCGGTCGTCTTGGCGTTCATTGAGAGAGGCGTAAGTCCAGCAGTGGACCGATAAAGGCTTATAATGATGATGATGAAAAAAGTTACCAATTTTATCTCTTGGTAATATTCTATATACTACGTTTAACCATCCGACCCGGCTTCGTCCGTGTATATATTATGCAGTAAAACCTTCCTCGTGCGCATGCAGGCAGACAGGATTTTTGGACTTTATTTTATAATAAGTATAGATAAAGTTTAATCAAGTCCTTATAAATATTTAATTTTATCAAACTAAACGTGCCTTTCGATATGATAAAAATAAATTATGTACACATTATCTAAAAAAATAAACAGGTGAAATAGAATGGAGTCTTTCCAAATTATCAAATTAAAAATAAACTGTGGCAAAAGTTTCATTGCTTTATAAACTTGATGCTTAGATAAGATAAATCGATCCAACCCTTCGAACATGTGCGTGGGACAAAAAATCCCAACCAAAATTATCTGACCATTACCAACGGTCACTGTCGTTACGTAATAAAAGACATACGGCAATCAAAGGGTTGAACGGGAGCCAAATTAACGCAACCCTTATAATTTCGTGCCTAATTTAACTCTGAAGACGGGTCGCAACGACCGGTAGACATTCGTTTAACGACTCGCAAGTATCTATCGTAGTCCTAATTAAGATATCGACTTTTCGTTATGATGTATACCGATGAACGAAATTTATATTTATGTCTTAACTGAAATAAAAACTAAAAATATTATCTGACCCCTATCTAACATAAATAAGCGTAACTTAGTAAACGAGGTTCTTGGCATGTGCTTCCTTTTTCGGAAAACAAACCGATAGATTTCTTAAAATCTGTTAAACGAATCAAACGCTAATGAACAATGGGCTTTCGTTAATATATCTATACAAATATTCGTGAAAATACCTACATAAAGAGGAGACACTTGACAGTTTGTTTGATTGTTTCTTTGCTTTGAAGAGGCTTCAAACCACTGTACGAATTTGAAAAATTCTTTAATCATTACTGTCCTACATTATTTGCGAGCAACATAGGCTATAAAGCATTTTCGAGAAACGTTTTTATCATTATGAAACTTGGATAAAGTAACCAAAATTGTGACTTAAATATCAAAGTAAATCCTTACATAGCTGCAGAAACTATTGACAACTAGCTGTCACCACAGACGTCGTTCTGTCATAAATTTAATTTGTTGTCGGAGAGAAAATGGCGCAATAAACACGTATTACTTTATAAAACAACTGAAGAAATAAACTGCCAAAGACGAGACTACTATTTGTAAAACAAAAAAAAAAAACTACTAAATACGAGGCGGCATGGTAATATGATTTTAGCCTGTCCGTAAAAACGAACAAACAACATTAATATTGTTGTCATTATCATGACATTGAATCATTATTACCTCATAAATTATAATTTTTATATTTTTATAAACCAATGAATTCTTGCCGTTTTTCGTGAAATATTAGGATATTTCACGAAAAACGGCGAAGTTGAGACGGACTGCTAGTGTTAGATAATTATTATTTTTTTCGGAGGGACCTACTTCTGATTGGCGGCGCTTGTCCAGCCTTAACAGTTCGAATGACTACGAAAGACTTTTTTGTCTTCAGGTTTAGGGGATAAATAAATAAATACAGCTTCAGTAGTTATAGTGACGGGCGTACCTGATATTTGAATTGTTTGGCACGACCTCTGATTGTGGGGATGTTTATTGGGTTACCAAAGACTCTGACGGCTCGTTTAAAAAAGCCATCGTTACCATAATATGTCAACCACTATTATTATACCCTTGCACAGCCGCCGGTCGTGATCATCAACACACTAACAGGCGGCGCGGCGTGACGGACGGTGCGTCTGATTACATTATAACGTCGTGCACACACGCCGCTTAGCCCGCACAGGGACGTATTTACCAAATAATTTTATATAAAATATTAGCATTTCCGTGTGTTCCCAACTCGATTCAAATTTTAAAGAATCTTTGTATTTCTATATAATCTACTACTATAATCTACTAATACTAGCGTCACTCCGCGGTTTATCCCGCGTAACTCCGGTCCTATTCCCATAGTCGTAGCGTCATGGTCGTCTCGATATATGGACTATGCTAAACAAAACATATTTTTACTTTGGGCCGCGCGTTCAAAGAAATGAGCAAAGTCTGTATATTAGTATTACCACAGATAATATAAACACGCCACAGAAACATTATAAAGCATTTGACGAATACCTGTTCGTTCCTCGGAGTCGGTCTACGCATACGTGAAAAACGCATAAACATCCCTTAAGTAGACTCGAGAAAATCGATTACAGGCAGACGGTTTTCAGTTTATATTTAATAAACTATTATGACTAAGTTCGTCCCTGTTTACTATCTACAATTTCTAAAACGGCCGGTGTATTTTTTTCCTCAAATTCGGCAGTCGGCGGCGACAATAGCACAGCGAGGTGTCAAAGCCTATTCAACCCTTTACTGGCCATATGTCGCGCTTGTGTCATTTCCGATTGAGCCTTTAATAACACCAATGTAACATTTGGTCGGTACCTAGCAGAAACTAATATTACATAGCCAATTATAAAATGATGAAACATATCCTAGTTTAATATTATAAATGCGCAATTTCTGAGTGAAAATATATATTTTACTCCTTCTCAATAGAACTACTTAATAAATATTGATGAAATTTGGCCCAGACAGATAACAAGAATAAATATTATAAATAACATATAAGTTACTATTAATTTATTTAAAAAAACATACTTGGAATACACTTTACATGTACGAAGCCGCGGGCAAAGCTACGATACATATTATTTTTTTCCTAACGAAATTGAACTGTAAAAAATGTATAAAAATGAATCTGATCTCGATGGTGACCAACTTCTATATATTTAGTTGCGAAAGACGAATGTTTATGGTTTAGGAAACCATCAGTTCCATTACATATTTAGGTATAACAAATAGGTACCCATCCGGGCAGAATAGTTATCATTCTGATAAATCATATCTTTCATCTCATACATTGCAGATATCAATTATAAAAAGGTAACATTAATTATATTAAATTTAGAACAGTAGGTATTTTATTTAACGCAATGAAGTATGCACAATCGTTCTAAGTTTAAAATATCTCTTAGAATCAAACTGAGCGCGAATTTTGTTGCATTCGTAGTTTTGAAATACCAAGCATCCTTAATGTTCCAATTTTGAAATTCAAAATAGGAAAGGTGCATTTCCGTGATGTGAATTGCGCACAATTGTTTGCAATGTGCTTGTGTCCTTTAGCATGCAATTGTACACAACATGCCTGTGTCCTGTGCGGTTGCACATTTTGTGGAACGTGCGCAAACGTGCTCTATGAATTAAATTGATGTTTAAAGACACAACAACAAGCTGCATATTTTTTGCGTGGTAAATTTTAAAGAAATTTCGTTATTAGCTGCCATTTTAATTTTGTTAAGGCAACGTGCACACTGTCCTAAAATATGTGTGGACTCTGGATGCAGAAATCTATCGCTTCTATATGCCCCGGCAGATAACTAAATAGAAACTGTCTGTATTTTTAGATTGTTATCAGATGTGGATAGAAACAAAATGCTCAAATATGTTATTCTATGAGAACTGTGTATGGATTACTAGGCAGAAGGCGTACATAAAAAAATATTCATTATTATTACATTAAGTAATACGCTCAAATCAATGTAGCCAGTAGACTCTTTTGGTATTCAATGAAAGATGACGTAGCTTATAAGATTGAATTTCTTTTCTACGAAGTAAACGATAAAAAATTGTTCAATCTTTGCTATGTTTGTCATATAATATAGTAATTGTATATGGAAGTTGTAGAATTAACTTATAATTTAAAATGTTTTATATAAGGCAACCTTTTTTTTTTGACGCGGGGAAATGCATTTACGCGCCTTCACTGGCCCTGGGTTCCAGTGGTGTGTGGGGCTCGAGGCACATTATATAGTGGTGTGTGGGGCTCGAGGCACACAAAAACCACCAGTGCCGCCTTTGATGAGGTGCCCCGGAACAACAAATCATCAGGGTACCTCAACGGCAAGTCAGCCCCCGTAGGGACCGACGCCATCTCCATAGGTGGGGTTGTTCCGCACCACAGGACAACACCACAGGTGCAATAGGGTGAGGTTCCCATCCTCGCCGCCATTTTTGCTCTTTTGTCCTTCTTATAAGAGGTAGTACAAAGAGCGGCACCTCCTTCTGGTCTTTAGTCCCCTCTTCTTATAGGAGGGGTACTAAGAGCCGCCACCTCCTCGGTTCGATTGGCTTCACCCAAGGTGTCTCGGATCAACCCAGGCTACTGAGCCCCGCCGCCACGACGAGGCTTGAACCATGTTGGGGGAATATAAGGCAACCTGACTCAACAGACTAATAATAGAAGTTATGACACGGATATCTTTGTTCCACTCAATTATATAGAGAAAACCATGGAAACATCATAACGTAATTTATATATTTGAGCAATGTTGGACGACTTCCTACCCGGTAGTCTGTCGACTTGATTAAGGACGCGGGAAGCCGCAAGACGCAATTGGTGCTTTTGAGGACGCCAATGTCTAGCAGGGGCCTTCCTCCGGCTGATGATGATGAGGAATCAGACCATGTTTTGATCAAAAATTAACGAATCCTTGTTTCATATCCATTGTAAAAGGACAATTGACGGGCCGCTGTACAACTATTTAGTAATTCGGGCGTCACATTTCACATTGCATCAAGGGCGGCCCAGTTGAAAGTGAAATATAATAAAACATATTGTAATTATCATTTTGTTACAATTAGTAGGCGGCGGACGCAGTCACGCTGCAGGGAACAATACGCACGCGACACGTCAGCACGTGTTACACGACCGTCTGCGCGTGCCCTTACGTCGTGAGCGCGGAGCGTCTGCCTAACACTTAATAAAGTCATTTTAAATATAGAATACTGGCCGACAAATATTATTTAATTCATAGTTATTATTGTTTACTAAAATTCAAGCCATTTTAAATATTAAATATCTTAAGATTTTTTTCTTAATTTTCAATTTCAGTTCATTCTTTTTTTTTTCGGAAATACCTGGTCGTACACTAGTACCACCGGGTGCGACCGGCGGGTGCAATAGTGTCGCCAGCCAGTAGGTTGGCTACACTGTTACATCGAACTTTTGTGTCTTCCAGTTTAGGGAGGCGAAAAGGAAACAGACCCCTTCTTTTCCCGCTGATGCGAAGAGATGTTTGTGGGCCTACTCTATAGTGATTATTTTTGGAACCAAAAGGGAGAGACGGTCCCCGCCCCACGCTAGTAGGACTGCACGCATACAATTCGGTAATGTGGATAAGAATAATTGCGCCTCCTCACCCGCCATCTGACGGGCGGGGCCTGATTCGGGCTCGGAATCAACAAAAGCTCGAAATCAATCAAGATTTAATTTATTATTAGAGCTCTCTAAATATCGCGTAAATATTTATTATAAGATAATCTGAGCTCACAACTTGCAGAAACGAACCCGAGTTCTTAACCGCAAGCGGTGTGTGAGTCATCTGTTATAACTGTGTTTCAATTCACTTTATGCGCTTTTCTGTTTTACCCGACTCCGTTAAAAAGTAATGTTTTATAATCAATTTCAGTGAAAGACAAATACCTATTCAACACGTGTGTCTCTTCTCCCTGTTATCATAAATAACATGCTCACGAGCTAAATTTCACATGCAGACGATCATTAATAAATCTAGAATACATTCAAATTGTTGTTGTATTATCATCTCTGTTCCTTGGCTGATAGAGTATTGTTTTCTACAGCTTACATAAAATTTAAGGAATCTCATAGAAGTGCGTAAATTTGAAACACAATTAGTGTTAACATTTATCACTGTACACATGTGAGCTGTCTACGTGTTAATAGTTAATAGCTCTATGGTTCCTGTTTATCAGCATCAGCCTGTATCCGTGTGCTATTAAATATTAGTCACAATCAACCGTCACAAAAAACCCCACTTCTTTATAGTAACATTTGTTAAAAATCATCTTATTCGACATGTCTTTCCTATAGGTTACTAGATATTTTTCGTAGAATGATTTCGTGTAAGGGACGGAAATGTGTAACAGGAAACTCGGGCAAGACCTATGTTATTTGATTATAGAAGTTATTAAAGGGAATCTCAACTTTTTATATTAGGATAACATATTACATGTTACAAATACTATGTGACTACTGTAAGACTCATACAACTTTTTCATATCAAAAGGGGCATGCGAGCACAACGAGCAATCTTGGGCATCTTAAAAAGTCATCACATCGTCATAACAGAAGCTTTTACTGTGCATGTGTATTCTTATTTTCTGTAACGCAGCCTAATTGCGTATGCAAAACTACCTATAGCATACTATAGTAAGTAAGGAGTCGGTAGTTATCACAAAGCCCCACTTCTATTTTATCCCACTATAATACAAAAAAATACATTCCTTAAAATATGAATAAAATACATATTTATAAAGCCCCAAATAGCTGTCTGTCTATAATATGATAGATTTCCTCAAAATCTACTAAACGAAATTTCGTGCAGTCTTCAATAATGAATAAACCGATTTCCGAGGGAGCTTCAAGACCGTATTATTTACGGGCGAAGCCGGGCGGAACACTCACATTTAAAGTACACACTTCAAACATACCTCGCATTATCCATACGAAACTCCAACAACGCCTAGTCTATAGCACCAGGAGTGCATCACTTAGTAGAAGGTGCATAAATTAACAATAGCCCAATATACAGCGAGCCATAACAATGTGGTGACAATTCGGGTCGGTTTAATGGCGTTTAATGGCTCCCATGCCACGCACGCCATGTTGTAACTGCTCGCAGGCCGTGTTTATGGGTGTGGGGAGTAATTAGTGGCGCAGTATACTGCCATAGCCGTCACTGTCGCCATTAATTTACCATGACCAAGGTATTATTTGTGACAATCATAACATTTAACGATTTTCATTTGCAGTATATACACATAATATTTTCAAAAAAATCATGCTGAGGGAGATCCGAACCGCTTTGGATAACATGCAGTGTTTCAGTACTACTGCACAACTCTACAGAACAACACCACAGCTCGGCACTACAGCACAACTCTACAGCACAACACCACAGCTCAGCACTCTACAGCACAACACCACAGCTCAGCACTCTACAGCACAACTCTACAGCACGACACCACAGCTCAGCACTACATCACAACTCTACAGCACAACACCACGGCTCTGCACTACAGCACAACACCACAGCTCAGCACTACAGCACAACTCTACAGCACAACACCACAGCTCAGCACTACAGCACAACACCACAGCTCAGCACTACAGCACAACTCTACAGCACAACACCACAGCTCAGCACTACAGCACAACACCACAGCTCAGCGCTACAGCACAACTCTACAGCACAACACCACAGCTCAGCACTACAGCACAACACCACAGCTCAGCACTACAGCACAACACCACAGCTCAGCACTACAGCACAACACCACAACTCAGCACTACAGCACACTATTATAATTGAGGTCCAGTGGTGTCTGGGGCTCGCGACGCAACATAGTACCGAATATTAAATAATAATAATTGTACCCACAAAAACCAATGGTGCCCTCAGTCCCGTCTTTGGCAAGGCGCTCCGGAACTACAAGTCAGTTCCCTAAGGGATCGACGCCCGCTCCGCAAGAGGGTTGCTCCGCACCACAGGACAACCCCACAAACGTTGAGACAGTGCAATGGGTCTCCCACCCTCGCCGCTAAAAAGCGCTTCTTCCTGTTCCTCTTTTATTCCCGCCACTCTATAAGAAAAGTACAGAGAGCAGCCCCTTCGACTCGATTAGCTTGGCCTGCGTCCAGCCCAGGCTGCTGAGCCCCACCGCCACGACAAAGCTTGAACCATGGTAGGAGCGATCCTTCTTTCTACCTTACGAAATCAATTGACTCACATCTAACTAAATCAACAGACAATCGTTGTAATTAAACGGAGAGTACGGATGTAATAATGCGCTGATGCCAAGTCTGCAGTACAAACTTTTGTTCCCGACCGAATATATTTGCCGAATATTCGGCTACCTGACCAGGAGGCTCGCTGAATATTCGGCATATAGCCGACTATAGCATTCGTCGCAAGTCTACTCACAATGCGCATTAGAGAGAGCTCTACAAGTTTTTATTTCATGTTGCCCTCCTTTCCTCCCATCTCAATGGTCCAGTGTATTGGGAGAGTAAACTTTTCCATGCTCGTAAGAATGTGTTTCGATTTCTATGTTCCCTGCAGCCTGAACGTATTGACAGACTCATGAGGTGTCTGTGGAGACACGACTGCGAATGGGCCTACTCAGTACCTGTACTGGGGTTCCACCGCACTCCCTTTTAGGGTGTTGTTGTTCTATTTTTCATGGAAAGTCGATAATCTACAACAACAATATAGCACACTGAAATACTCTATTTACGTAAAATTATTTGTCACTGGCACGTCACTGATTATGAATATTTTCGGCCACTAATTACCACTAACAAACAAAAATTTGGCCGTCTGACAATTTTCGACGTTAGATTTTGTTGATGTAACAATATTTTAATTTTAATTGCAAAGACACTTTAAATATCTTCAAAAATGAAATTGTTAAACTTCGCAAGGACTAACAACGATATGTTTTTAAGGACAAATAAATTAATATTTTTTTAGGCCGTATGCTTTATTTTTATCCTAACAAAGTGAAAAAAAAAACCACTTCATTTCTACGAAAAAAAGGTTAAAATATAATATTAAAAGACAGTCGAATGTTCTGTACACTTATGTAAATGTAACAGTAATGTGTAAGTATTTTTCATACTATAATGTGACAATTGTTGACCTGTTAGAAGGAAGGAGGTAAGAACTGGAACATCATCATCATTAAACATGGAACACGAATGGCGAATTTTTAGAGCCCTTGTGAGTAACAAAAAGGAATTTCTTTGCTCATGTGGGACTACCACGCAGTTATTATATTAGGCTTGTTTTCGAATAAATAAAAAAAAAGCAGGTGTAAAGTTGCATACTTAATTAATTTCATACGATAATATTTTTTTTCGTTAAAACGCTTTTATCAGCTGCCAGTACTATTTACTTAATGGCGTCCTCTTCTTCCTTTTTATTTGCTGCAGAATCATTTTAAAAATATGAAGTGTCATCGCATCACAAGGGATTTATAAATTCTTTACGTTTAAAAAATATGGGCAAACTTTTTCTTGTATGGCTGTATCTGCGTTTTATGGCTCTCGTAGAATATGTATTCTTCTCTATTATTACTATTTACCCAATATATTTTATTAAATATTACTGTATTTATAATATTATTGAAAACAGTGACACACAGTAATGTATATACACATTGTTAACATGTTCATACGTAGACATACATGAGCATGTTTATATATATTTCTAATCTGTGTAGTGTGTATCCTCGAATTAGTTACCTTTTTATTAGTAATATTACTTACAATCCACTGACATCAACCCCATGGGAGAAAACCTATGTATTTTGGAGATGTTGTATTGACCAAGCAACCCACTCATTGTAGAACTATGAAACTTCATCTATGCGAGTAATTCATTATACTAAAAAAACTCATTAATTACCTCCAGCTCGGGCGGGTTTGGATGTAATAAGAATTTACCTATGCTATGTTTGCGCACGCATTTGTGAACACGTAAACAAACAAAAACAGCCAGAAAGCCAATTTCTAAAGTTTGAGGGGCAAACTAAGCTTAGTATTTGGATGACTACCGACACCCTTAGGCACCCGCGTAATTGTCTCGTCGACGTGTTGTCCTTCCTTTTATTCAATTGGCCACCGGAAATTCACAAACCTCACCAAACACCTCCCCGTAGCAGTCGCTTTACGGTGGCACAATGTAAGCGAAACGTCGGCTAATGATCCGCCGTGACATTCTCACTGTAATTGCCACTTGTAACAAATTTCATTGAGCGCATCTTTTTCCAACGGGACAAAATGAGCTCCCTAGTGACTTAAATTCTTTATCTGTTATTAATTAACAAATTACGAAACTTGTGTAACAGCACAGCTGCATGTAAAGCCGGGAAATCAGTCGCAAGTCATGCAAGCAAATTTGTATTGCTCAAAAACGACCGCAGACCGTCAAAAACGCGATTTTTCACACTCCAAAAACAAATATGTGGAACAGAAATGTCTTTTTTACCCCAAATCTAACCGCAGCCGTTATTCATATGAATGTCGACACAAGCCAACTATTAATTCATATTAGTGTTCTATTTTCGTAATTTGAAAAAACACGCGGCAGTTTTGTAAGATGAGAGGGTACTTTGAAATTCGAACACGTCATATCATAGATTTTTAACTTTTTTTATTTTTAGTCCTCCCAAAATAGAACTGGTTATATGTTGTAATTTTAATGCTTTTATATATGCGTGAAATATAAAAAGAAATACTCTAAAAGTTGACTTGTTTTCCACATTCTTTAAAATAATTATACATTGGTGCATCCAAGTAAAGCAAAGTATGATCTGTAAGAGCTAGTGCCATGCTGTATTACAGATGAATTGGGCCGGCCGCATCAGGACCGGGGAGGTACCTCTCGATAACGTGATGCCAATAATGGGAGTTATGAGCATAGTGTCTTTAAAAATGGTCTATCTGTACGTGTCTCAGACTCTCTTTCTCGGAAATGCGTAAACGTCATGAATGAAGCGGAACTTAATGTCAATCTGTGGTAAATAAAAGACGCTGCAAGCCTTAGCATTCGAAGTAAGAGTAACTTGCAATTCACATGCATTTGCGAAAAAAGGTTTTGACAGACGAACGTCATTATTTTCCGGTATATTTTTAAATATCTTCATGGCATAATGTGTTCAAAACTATTGCCCTTTAAAAATGTTACTTGAATACGAAGTATAAAGCAACAACAGAAGCGAAGCGGTCTCATACCAAACGGCTATAATTCAAATCATTCTGCTATGTATCTCCCGTATTATGCAGATTTTCAACGAGGAAGAGCCGAAAAGCGTGACTGCTCGCATGGGAGCGGGGTGAGGATCGCTATTGTGGCCCTGAATAATGTTAAGTGTTTCGATATAACGCTGCGCCCGCGCAGGACCTATAAACAATTTCGCGAAATAAATCCTAGACGCTTGCGCCATTGTGTGCGCTTGCAGTGGATTGACCTATTGTAGTAACGCCTCCCCACCATGGTTCAAGCCTTGTCGTAGCGGTGGGGCTCAATAGCCTGGGGTGAATCCGGACACCTTGTGTGAAGCCAATTGAACTCAGGCGGCTGCTGTTTATATCCTACCTATATGAAGATAGAACTAAAGAGCAAGAAGAGGTGGTGCTTTTGCCCCCGGGGTCAAGGTGCGGCGAGGATGGGAACCTCATTGCATTGCACTGTCCCAAAGTTGGCGGGGTTGTTCTATGGTGCGGGACAATCTCTCTGTGGCGGTGGTGTCGGTCCCTCGGACGACTGACTAGCCGTCGATTTGTCCGAAGATCGGCGTTGTAGTTCCGCAGCGCCGCACCAATGGCGTCAGTGATGGTTCTCGTGGCGGTTTTACTGGATATTCTGTAATGAGTCGAGTGCCTCACACACCATTAGACCCCGCCCTGACCCGATGATCGCGTAAATGTGCTCCCCGCGACACCAAAAAAATGTAGTAAAACATCTGATTTCGTATTTAATGAAACGAAGACGCATCACGACGAAAATACATCCATCTTTCTCTGGTACATTTAATGGGCATATCTTTGTTCTCTATTGTTCCCTATATTCTATTACTGCACTTTTTCCATGGTTAACGAATTGATACTTTAACAGAGTCGTTTATCACCTTGTAAATTAGAAATTTAAATTCTTTTTCATTGCTACTCAGAGTCCTGTTAAATGACATATCGGATGGTAATACGAGATTCTTATTGATTAGTTAATTAATGTAGAATTTGGCATATTTTTTTTAAAAGTAATTGCAGAATTTTGCACTAATATTTCAAAAAAATTGAAATTCAGTTGAAAGATGACAGTTCTAAGTATAGAATGACCTCGACGACGCCGAAGTATTCTATAGTGCCAGAACGGATAGTGACAGCGTCTCCTACGTTTCCCTATCCGTCACTCATAGTAAGGGGCGGCATCAGTTGCATCCTTCCTAACTCGCCCCGCAGCTTGTTTTTGGGACATCATGTCTTCACCAAAAGAGGCCACCGCCGTCCAAGATACATGTCTCTCAGCATCTCACGCTAACGGACACAGTGAGAAGTCAAGGATACCCTCTTAGACTTCCATAATCCATCCCCGCCTTGGGTCAGCTAAGCCCATACAATACGTAAGGGATTTAGTAAAAGTTATATTGTAAAAATTATATTTATTATGTCAATGCTCAACAGCGGCAGTATAGTGGAATCCCGAGCGGCGGAGATAGCATCGACAGCGTCTGCGATGGGACACGAGCCCTCCTTACATTATACCGCACTGGCGTGTACCGCGGAGTAATTGCTATACAGTACAGAGTACAGGCTCTCTCCAACCTCCTTTGTGGATTTCAATCAAACCTTTTTTGTTATTCTCATTTCAAATTCGAATATAGAACGTGGAAAGAACATTCTAGTGGCGCGAAGGATTTAGTGTTTAAATTGACATTAATATGGATGTAATTTTCATTTATTTTTTCACTTTACTTTTTTAACCTAACCGGACTACCCCAAATCGCCACCATAAGCTTAGAGATTATGTAAACGCGTCACCATCATTCCTCGTATTCCCTCAATACAGCATATGACAGTCTAAAGCAGTATTGTGTGAGCGAGGGACACCTAATACCAAATCACGCCGGCCCGATTCTATTGCAATATTTGAAGTTTGTTTGGTTGAACCTGGTTATCTCGGAAAGTATTGGTCCAATTTAGAAAAAACTTAACATGAATTGGCCTCTTTTATCGACGCGGGGTATAGGCTATATATCATGATAGCGAGGCTATATAACACGAGTGAAGCCGCCGTGCGCTGGTAGTGTAACAGCTGCTAGCTGCTAGTTAGACTAACGATCATGTAGCCATTATTTGTTATGTTAACAATAGTTACGTACCCTACGCGTCTGTGACGAGCGCGAACGTGCCACGCCCTGTGCGAGGAGGATTACCAGCTCTCAACAGAGATTGCCAGTGGGAATACTGTCCGATATTCACCATTTTGTGTCATTGGTGCATAGAGCTTAGACTCTCATGGAGGCGGCATTGTGATAAATTTATTGTAACTGCAGCAGGCTAACTACAAAAAAATCTTCCAAGACTATGTAGTCGAAGCAAAACAGCAATGAAGTCCTTCATCATCATAGGCAGTCCTTATCGGTCCACTGCTGGAGACAGGCCTCTTTCAATGAACGCCAGGACGACCGGCCTCCTGCTACTCGCATCCATCACAGCAGTAGCTGGTACTGCACGGAGATCGTCTTCTCACCTAGTGAACAGTCGACCAACACTTCGTTTTCCTAAACGCGGCCTCATACCCTATCTTAATTAATATAGTAGAGATTTAATTGGTAATTGACAAATGAAGGGGCAAACGATTTGATAAGTGCCTACATCGAGACATGTTGGTCTCCTTTCCTCTTTGCCCTCTAAGGGGAAAGGAGGCCACTAAAAAAACACACAAACTATATAAACGACTACACTCTACTGTTTACATTTACGACGGTATCGTGTGAGTGAAATGAACTACCTAGTCGTGTTAATGATACGCACGCATGGCACTACCGTATATTGTGCGTGCATTACGATAAAATGTTGCTGTACATAATATTAATACGGTATAATTTTAAAGCTTTTCCTCAACATCTGTTCTTTGACAAAAAGAGACATGTATCAAAACATTAAACATATATAAGATAATAATAATGAATTACATACAACAAATCTTCAGCAATGACGTCATTCATGTTAGTGACGGGCTGTCTAAACGTTCGTAGCACACTCGGCATGTCATAGACAAAATCTGTTAATTTGCTAATAGAGCGGTGAGCTCGTGACGAACAATAGAGAGCGACGCATTTACGCAATGAGCTTTGCACAATTCATTAATAGTGATTTATAGATTATAGCATATGCAGATGGGTTTGGCTTAGTCCATGGACTCTCAAGCATCGCACGAAACACGACAGTAGAGTCAATTACATAAAAAATAGATACCAACATTTTAAAGAAGGGAAAAATAAATCGTCGAGTTAAACAATTGATTTTCAGGCTCATGGCCAACTTTTATCCTTCTTTTAGCGATAAGTTAGTTGTGTTACTCGTATATGCTATGCTGTATACGGAAATTTTTAATAAAATTGATATGTCACCTACTTTTGGCACTAATTGAAATTTCATTATCGTACTGTTAAATGTACTGTTGTGTGAGATATCTGCATATTCTCTGACTAGGCGACGATCGTCGGAAACGGCTCATTATGATCCGACTGGTTTGCCTCAAAAAAGTATCCCATCGCGACTTTCCCTCAACTGCCTAAAAAAACCTAACAATCAAATAAATAATCTAAACCCTGTAGGAATTTAACAAGACAGTGCGAGCAGTGTCGTGGTCTTTTTACTGCCGTTTCGAAGCAGTCGTAAATCATTATCAATGATCTTCAGATGTACTCGGTTCGTGAGCTCACTGCTTAATGCGTCAAAATGGCACTGAACTGTTTTATGTTATGATTGAGTTTCACCGACATCCTCCATTCCTGTCATTCATTCAATAAATAAATGTATGTGTACTTATCACACCGCGTTAGCCCAGTCCTGTGCTAAGTACTGAGAGGACTTGTGTTACGGGTGCTAGACAGCGGAAATGTATTTACGAGATTTTTTATAAATTTAAGTAATGTATTTAAGATTTTTTATGGCAATACATATTATACATAAGCATCCATTGCCAAGGCGGGATTCGAACCCGCGACCTCAGGTGCACTATTATCCGAGGACCACCGCGCCAGCCGGTCATCACGAGTGAATAGTATAAATATGAGAGGTGATATTAAATATACGCGCCAAAAAGAGGCGCTAAAATATTGTATAGAACTTTTGTCTTGTTCCAGTAATAAAATTTAAATTAAATGTATATATTTTGTATAGTATAGAGGGACAAACGAACAATCAGTGCCTCTTAAGGACTATCTACTATGCCGATACGTTGCCCTCCTTCCCTCCTCCCCACAATGGATCACCGAATACTGGTGAACAGTACGAAACGCATCACCGAATATATCACTTTACGGCAGTATCACGTGAGCGAGAGGTACCTCTTCGTGCCGGCGCAATTCCACATGGCACAACGTCTTAATAAAAATTCTATAGGACATTGTTTGTTCATTGAAATCAACTTTCATAGTTATAATTATTTAAGTTTTCCACGATAAGCAACACTGCTAACCGCTTGTTAACACATTTCGATGTGTCTGCAGAGAATAGCTGACAGCTTATGAAATCGTAAAAACATCATTACATACCAATACACACAGGTATAATGGTAACTGAATAAAACACTAAAGAGTTTTATTCAGATTCCATAATCACTTTTCTATACTACTATCAAACATCACTGAAATAACAAACGAAAATATGCTACTTTGTATGTAGATGAAGACAATCTACTATTCCCCATGATCTGATCTGATTAAAATCTATCTCGAGGAATGTTTTCGTCCTGTGAAATGCTGGACCTATTTGAAAAATAGTTTTACCATTAGAATCCAACATAATCTGTGGTGCAATTAGAACGTAACATTATATAAAACGTTTTGATCATTATGAAACTTCGATAATGTAAACAAAGTTGTTAAAAAAATATCAAAGTAAACCCTTATCTAGCTGCAGAAACTAATGACAACTAGCTGTCCGGACAGACATTGTTCTCTCATACATTTATTTCGTTAACGTTACGATGACGTTCGTTACCATGAATTTATATTTTTTACATTTTCATAAATCAATTAATTTTTGCCATGTTTCGTGAAATATCCTCGCGCAGCCGGGACGGACTGCCAGTTTTCAAATACGTACGTTCGACAAGATTTTTCTCGAACGATTAACAAAGACACAACCATCATGATCATCGCTGAACAAGTGTGTGCTACAATATCGGTAAGACCACAGCTCCACTCGCTGGAATACGCGGCCCGCGGGTCGCGTGCGCGGCCGTTGCCCTCCACTCGAAATAGTTCACCTTGACCGCATATTGCTGTTTACGCTGTTCCTTGCTGAGCGCACATGCGACACGCCATGGCTCGTCATCGTCAGGACTTCGCAACTAGCGCCATTTCAAAACAAATAGATATGAGCGAACGAGATTACAACAACGACTCAAATAAAAATATATCTCTCCGATATTGAGCCCGCACACAACGCATAACAGGAACAGTTTGCCTACCAAAGAAACATGCAAAGGACGAGGATGGTCCGTGTGGCCCAATGGCGGGNNGGGGGGGGGGGGTATGTAAGACATTTCGCAAGCATGTCGCGACTCGCTCGCGCTACGCCCCGCACGTGGCCCTCTTCCCACGGTCCGCGGGGGTCCCTCCAAACTCACAGACCTCCACTAACTGTTTTTTACTCATTAAGATTACGAAATTATACTATCAATAAACAGTTGCTAGAATTTACAGCAAAATACTCAAAGGTATTGTTTATTTTTTATAAATGTGTGTTCATTGCGGTGTCTACCATATAATAATAATGTCGTCTTGTTCACTGTAGCCGAAATTCGGCTAACCGAATTTCGGCTACAGTGAACATCTGCATGAGAAGAGCACAGGACATATTACAAAGTGTGCGCGCTAACTCAAGCGCTCTCTAGTCCCTACTCCTATTCCCATTGGTCGGCAATCCGACACGACTGGAGAGAAATCAGCCGCAGGACCAACGAATGAACGTGCTCTCCGAGGTAAGAGGAGTAACACAACTAACTTCCTAACTCCGGACTGTTATAAAAATTGAAAAATCCTAATTACTTTTTCTATTATCACAAATACCAGCATTTTTATAATGCAGACACGTTGCCCTTCTTTCTTCCGCCCCTCTAATAGACCACTGCCAACTCAGCCGCACGAAACGCGACAGCATTGCTGTCACTTTACGGCGGTGTCATGTAGGCGAGACGCATCTCCCCATCATTTTCATCGACCGTTATATGCGGACGGAAGTGTGCAGTGCAGCTTCATCGGTTACTATAAGACACATCGAGCAACGATCTAGGCCAGATTCTATAATTTTTAAAGGGTTCACATGGGGTAAAGAGACTGTAAAAGGTTTTGGTTAGACTTTCATATGCATTTATTTCAATTGGTCTTTCCACATTCACGATCCAGGGCAGACTTAAAATAGTACAAAAACAACAATGGACTTTTTGTTATTGGTTAGTAAAAAAGTGAGGGTATGAAATCTTATCTGGTAGACTCCCGGCTGCAACTTGGATGGTCCTTTATATATATAATTATTGTTTGTTTTCCTTCATTGTGTTGATTGTCCTTCATTCCTTACATTCCATATATTTGAATAATTTAGTGTTTAATAAAGAGAAAAATGATAGTTAAAAATTAAAAGTAGTAGATCTCTGAAAAGGAACACGCAACCAGTAAGATTAACATTCTCTTGGCGTCCTGAACCAACCAAAATCAGGCAATATATATATACCCAGCTACAATTAAATGGAATCTAACATCAAACTTTCACACGTGGCATATACTATTGAAACTAAATCATTCTTGATACGGTCTATCAAATTAATAGCCATATACTATATCATGTAATTACTACTATTACAATGCACACATAAGAGAATTAAAACATTTTAACATTTAATGAAATATGGAATATGGCGTTGGTAAGAAATCAAGAACTCACCCTTTTTTATAAAATACAATTTTAACTAGGGCTCTAGGTGAGTCTACTACTACTAGAGTACTACTAGAGAGAGAGAGTGTGGTCGATGGGGGCACAGATCCCCCTCCATTCCCGCAGATGGGAAGGATGCATCTCGATATTTATTTGGGATTAGCTAAAGTATCTTGGCCGAGGTGACCGGGTGCCCTCCCAATCCCCAATCTTTCACAAGAGGGGAAGCTCACGCGCGGCAGCTTAAGTCGGCGTTGTATTGTCGTGGGACTGGAAGAGCCCATTGAGCTATCATGACGGGGACCCCCACCGTTCTTATGAAACTTTCAATAAAGATGGCCGCTGTAATCACTATTAGTAGGTACTTGAGAGCAATAGAATATCTCTCATTTTCGTGGAAAATCAAAAAAGTGATATAAAATGATATTAGTATTCTAAAATTCTAAGAATACCATAATTTTTCGTAAAGCGTTGTATATATTTTATCAAAAATCTATTGCTCGCAGATCATTAAGCAAATATATTTTTAGACCATATACAAATGGATATAAAACGACCTTAGGTAAAGCTTCAGGCAAAGTTCGGCTCGAAAATACCTCGGTGCTAACCAATAAATACCATAGAGATAACGATAGAGGAGGGATGCAGTAGGGAGTTATATGACATTGACAGGCCATATTGGTTAATAAATTAGGAAGATTTGAAAGCTATACCACCTTTGTCTATCTTATCTCTCATCCGCATTGAGCAGAGAGAAATGAACAAGAAGAGGGACAGCGAGTACCACGAGAGCCCATGTTTTAGGCTGGCTTCCGTTCTCTATATGTGTATATTATATCTGTGACCAATACACGTCATACTCTTTAAACATTGTATCAAGTTCGACCTCGTAAAATTTTCATCAAACTGTAGGGTACAGGACTGCATCACGACATCATTTCGAACATCTTGTTTGGTGTTGGGTTGATTGTTTATCGATATTTTTAAGTTATAAATACTTCTACTTTGGATATAATTTACCAAATATTTCTTAAGACTTGTCTCATATAATACCGGCGTCAAATGATTCACGTTTCGTGTGATTTGGAAAGACTAGATCGGTTTTATCGTATAGCCAACTCTATCGACATTAGTTCCAACAGGAATAATCGGCATTATACCGGCCGACCATAAGTTACTGACCTAAATGAGACATACATACATAGATACTCACATTCATCTCACTAAACATTACTAACGTGTGTTTGTCTATATCAAATGATTTATTAACCAAAAGCTAATATTTGTAGAAAAAATATCTCTTTCAACTTCAACATCATATACTTTGTGACCATTTCAGCTAGCTAATGATGTCCATCGCTACTATATATTTTAGACTTCCCTCGAGACCTTTTCATCACACAAGCATATTTACATACCTATGAACATACATGTTATAATTAGGTTTTATCGATATCGATAATCTTACAACCACATTTATATACTACCTATGCTCATACATATTATAAGGTTTTATCGATATCGATATTACTGGCAACTCTATCGACACTTGTTCCAACAGGAATAATCGGCATTATCCCGGCCGGCCATAAGTTACTGATCTAAATGAGCACATAAATACACAGCCACTCACTTTCATCTTACTAAACGTTACTGCGCGTCGGACGAGTGCTAGTCTGCGTCTGGAGATTTATTAACCGCAATCAATATAGACATTTTTTCTTTATGGTGGGGAGGAGGAAATTAGGCAACGCATCTGCATAACAACAGTAATGCTACAATATTTTATGCAATATTTTTTTTTTATCTGTACTTGTGCTGTGGAAGCGAAGGAATGCAACACAGCTTCATGTGATCGCTATGAGTGTTCGTCGGGTGACGAGACTTGCGTATCATAGTATGACGAGAATTAATATTACGATGAAAGTAATTTAAACGATAAAATTATCACGATTTGATGCAGTGACTAACGGGCTTAACGCAACCTTAACGTCGGGATTGTAAGATAAACGGTTAAAGTAGCTTTATTATAGGAGCAAATACTGTTATTCCAGATTTTCTAATTTCATCCGAATTTGTTTAGAGGCTTTTCCGTAAGGTATCTTAATGCGATAGTTGTTATTGCTATGAATGTTTGTCATTGAATAACGCGGATCGGAACAACAGATTTCGATGAAATACAGCAATTTTGTACTAACCGGAATAGCACAACAGCTATTGAAAGACTAGTTCCGCTCGTGGTTTTGTATATACTCCACGCGAATGGAGCCATGGGCAACAGCTAGCATATGATATAATGTACTTAACGCTTACGTTAACACTACTAAGTAAACAAAGCCAAATGATAAAATAGTGCTCTACAGTTTATGTGTATAGCTATCATAAATTGTAGGTACATAATCGTTATAAAGCATAGAACTGGTTATATAACGCCATCTTGTGAGGAGAGGAAAATTCTTTAACATTTCACATATAGTTTTATTTCTGAATGTCTGTGAACAAAAGGGCCGGATTTACCTTTACAAAATAAACCTTCCTCGTTGATCATATACGGACTTTCTGGGGACTTTGTTTTATAATATGCATAGATTCAGTCTATGATCGAATCAATCCACTAAAGGAAACAGAAATATTTTATTTGTACTTGGGTATGGTTTTAACACCTTTAATGGAATTTAGAATCTCTACGTGCCCGCCCTCACATTTTCAGCAGTAGGTACAGTATTTATTTCACCGCATTCCTTGTAAGCACTTCGGAATATTACGCTGATAAATCTAAATAAATGACGCAATCGTAACTCTGAATAGTATTGTAAGTTGTAAATTTTACTGCACGCCATACTCGACATTTAAATTCCGAACAGCTAATTCCTATAACTTTTTTCTTAATTAGGTCGTTCACTTTTAAGTTATAGCATCCGAGCGCATACAGCCAGTGTTTTATGAGTACGTCAATATGGAATTATAAATATACCGTACTAAGTAATGAATGAATCATAGAATTAATTAATTTTGACTTATTTCGTATTATAATTAATTACGCATTATATAAAATGTAAATATTTATGAACATACACACCACATTAGAAAGTAAATGTTTCTTCTAATTGTTTTAACTTTTACTTCTACTCAATAAGTGAATATAATATGATTTAAACATGTACTTAGTTTCATATTTAAATCATATATTCACTACCTAAGTACATATTTCTCGGCCACTTCGTTCGTTGGCCCTCAACACATATGTATGTCAAGCAAGGTGCAAAATAAATTCCTGTAATAATTACAATTTTTATTTAATTAATAGTATTATACTAACGAAAAAAACTTAAACACTTAGGACATAGCATAACATAATACAATACACACTAAAGATGTGAAGGAGATGTTGCTATCAATTATCTATTGCCATGTATGTCCTTATTGCAAGTCTGTCTGTTACCCCTTCCAAACGCCACATTCCATGCGCAGGCGCATCGCTGAGTCGTACTTGTTACTTTCAACTATTTATCTATGGCGCAGGCGAGAGAATGTTACGAAATAACTCAACATCATCAACCATCATCGAATAACTAACTGTTTATAATAGACCATAATTAACGATAAGAAGAAAATCAAAATAGTTTATCAGACACCTAACATTTGGTGTCATGATCATAATTTGAAATCAATTTGTGTACAGTATTCTAAAGCAGAGGACGTTGTTTGTTCGATAGAACGCGTCAATCTCCAGAACTGATGGTCATACTTGAATAATTCTTTAGTGCCCTACGAGTTCATTATAAATAAGAAAATTAATGCCTTTACATCACATGATACCTCTTCAAAGCGACACCAATAATGTGTCCTTTTTGTGGTATGTGTGGTCACCAGAAAATCACTCCTCCAGGAGGACGGAAATTTGACAACACATCTGCATAACAATTATGTGGATGTCTTTGCTTGTCGCTAGTCATCGAACGATCGGCTGCTCGTTTGCCCCCACATACTTTAAAAAATTCAGGACCATAAATTATTAAAGTAATCAATTAGCCAGTAGCACTATGGAGTATCAAGACTTGTTCGCGTGCTGAATATCAGTAAACAACATCAACACCTATACAGACAAACACTTATTCCAATAAAGCAGCCAACTGGCTGGTGCAACAGTCTCAACCTTAGTACTGAAGATTGATGGTGAGAAACAGGCTATAAATTTATTTATTTTCATTTTAAAAGTAGTGACACACCGCGTTTTCACACGCGTAACTCCGGTCCTGATAGTCGTAGCGTCATGGTATAAAGCCTAGAGCCTTCCTCGATAAATGGACTGTTCAGCACAATAATAGTTTTTCAATTCGGGCCAGTAGTTCCTGAGATTAGCGTGTTCAAAAAAGGAATCGCTTCAGCTTTACATTATTAGTTCGATCATATAAATCAAGACGATTCTAAAGCGCGACACATTATATGCTTAACCCTTCAATTCGTTCAGGGTATTGTAGGAGACATAGAAAGGAGAAATAACAATTCTACATACAGACATACATTTAAAAAATAAATACAATAATTCTACACACACACACACACACACACACACACACACACACACACACACACACACACACACGCACACACACCCACACACTGACACACACACATACGGTACATACATACGGTCCAAAAACTTTAAACCCATAAAGCAGTCAGATAAAAGGAAGTAAATATATGTAAAGAAAAAGTACCTAAAGAAATTGATAGCTTATCGATGATGCTATCCTAGTACTTAGACAAACAATTTCTTAAAAAAAAAAACTCGAATTAATCTAAAACAGACATAATCGCCAATGTTCTAGAACATCACGGTTCTCGCGTGGCACCAACAGTCGGACCTGTGCTATTCGATATGTGAAAAAAGCGGAAAAAATCCAGCTCACAGTGTTGCCAGTCGATAACTAATGAAAACAATTCTGCAATGTTTTACATATATTTTGCATTATCAGACGAAGGCTCGGTAAAAATAATTGAGTGTTGCCAACATTGTAAATGTTAATGTCATGTACAGTAAGTAGACTGACTGCCTCACCAACCTGCTCCATCAGAGTGTCAATCACATCTACGCCACAATCACCGCAATTAGTTGGTTCGTTACCCATCAGGTAAATACAACATTTCTTAACTTAGCGAAGTCGCGCGACTTCGGACACCAAATTTCTTGACGGCATATGGGAATCAAGTAAGTAACTTAAGTATCCGATATCACGCGACGAATGAGCTCTCTGAAATGACAACGGGCTGGTCACACACTCAGAAGAACAGATGGCCCAGTAAGGTTATGAAGAGGAGGCCGCGTTTAGGAATACGAAGTGTTGGTCGACCGTTTACCAGGTGGGAAGACGATCTCCGTGCAGTAGCCGGTCCGGGATGGATGCCAGTAGCAGGAGATCAGTCGATTTGGAGTTCATGGAAAGAGGCCCATGTCCAGCAGTGGGCCGATAAGGGCTGATAATAATGAATTTAAATCTCTGAATGGGGTAGGTAGAGGGAGCCGAAGATACATATCACGATCCTTACAGATTAGTCCAGCTTCCTCCTTATTATTCTCTTTCATCTTCAGAGGTATTAACGTTTAAACTCCACGTTACATCGACCGCCGGAATCACACATACAGCAAGTTTTGTATATGTAAATTAAGCAGATCTCAGAGTGCACCCACGTCAGCCAGTGGTCGCGGCACACGATAGCACAATGATGTCGCTAAATTGGGCGTGACCTCAACCCAATTGAGTCATTTGTGACAGCCAGACGGACATTTCAAAGCATGGGAAAATGGGAGGCTTCACTCACGCGCAGGGCTGCCACATTTTATTATATGCTTGCTCTTAACGTCATAACAGTTACTTTTATTAGCTATGAATGCCTCGAAGTGTAAAAACAACTTTAAGGAGCTGTCTTTCCTCACCGTCACGTCGCGGAACTGGAACTGCTTAACAGCTTATGGTACAAAATTACTGTAATTTTTTTTATAAAATTTTAATTACATTATGGTGTACATCATATTTTGGTACCAAAGTTTGGACACACATACAAATACTATTCCTAGAAATTGTAAAGCGATATTGTAATTGTGTATCTCTTTAACGACGTTTGGTGTTGTATTTATATACACGTGAGGTGCTGCTAAATCATTCAAGTGGGAGGTTGATCTTTGCCCAGCACTCTCATTGACAGCGATCGTCTCCCATCAATGGACGCAAAAAAAATTGACCATGACGTATTTTTTTTTAATTTCACACCACGTTAGCCTAGCCCTGTGCTAAGTACCGTAAGGACTTGTGTTACATGTACTAGATCAGAACTTCCCTTACGACTTCACATACTGACTAGCTCAGTCCGTATTTACTCCGCCTAAACCTCATTTGGTCTTTTTTTTATTTTTGAACAAATATATTTTTACGTGTTGAATAGTATTTAATGTTACACTGGATTGTAACCTCTGCCAAATCCAATCCAAATCCGTTTAGCGGTGTTTTCTTGTATAGAATAAGATATGTACGCATTTCATTTAAATATAATTTTTATTTTTATTAATAATTTTTCGTAAAAGATTGTGAAGCATACATACACGGTTTCGCATTTATAAATTTACTAACACCGCCTGCAACCCGGCTTCTGCCATGAATAACAGGGACAGATCACTCCATATATGGACGAAAAACCACCGTAGTGTGTAGATTTTGAAAAAATCGGTCTCATACAGACAGACAGATTTTGGGAACTCTGTTTTATATTGATGTCTCACAGTCCACCCGTGACCATGATTGCTGTAAAGCTTCTGAAACGTCGGGCTATTTAAATAATTAAATAAACCGCGACAGAATCCGTAAAAGTAGTTTTATAGTACGAACACTGTTTTATATTTATAAATTAATAATATTAATAGTTAAATCTTCCGTCTGCCAACCCTATCAGCGTATAATAATGTGCAAACGAACGTGAGTGGTATTTTTGACACCATAATACGGCGTGATTTCAATTGTCACTGCTTACGTGGAAATATTTGGGAAAGCGGAAATTTCCACATTGTTGTCTAGATTAGCTTAAATTATGCCCTCATTGTATTAGCAAGAGGTACTGCCATGCAGGAGCAACCACATTAAAGATATGACCACAGAGAGCCCGAGAGAAAAAGATAAAATTGTGTTAGTACCCGCAAAAATTAAATGAAAAGAAAATAGGATGAGTAGGAAGTAATTCCATCTGCCCTCTCCTGTCAAGGCGGGAGACAGTCGCCGCCATTAAACGTAACAGTTTGACGAGAATAATATTATAAACACAAATATTTGTATGTTTTTTTAATAAATAAAAAAAAGAATTAATTTATTTATTCCTGAGAAAATGAAACCAAGAAAAATCTATACTAAGTATTGCCATGCCGTGTTGAGAAGGCGAAAATTAGAATGACCTGTACAAGCCAAGTAGACAGAAGGCTGCCAGGCGAAGCCCTGCTGACCTGGAGATAATGAAGCAATTGACAAATATGAGGAGTCACTTAAAATCATCGTCGTATCATTATAGCCTACTGTCTGCTCTGTCTGCTGTCTGCTCTGCCTGCTGTCTGCTCTGTCTGCTGTCTGCTCTGCTTGTTGTCTGCTCTGCCAGCCATCTGCTCTGTCTGCTGTCTGCTCTGCCTGCTGCCTGCTCTGCCTGCTGCCTGCTCTGCCTGCTGTCTGCTCTGCCTGCTGTCTGCTCTGCCTGCTGTCTGATCTGCCTGCTGTTTGCTCTGTCTGCCGTCTGTTCTGTCTGCTATCTGCTCTACCTTTTGTCTGCTCCGCCTGCTGTCTGCCCTCCCTGTCGTCCGCTCTCCCCGCTGTCTGCCCTGGCTGCTGTCTGCTCTGCCCGCTGCCTGCCCTACCTGCTGTCTGCTCTGTCTCTTGAATGCTCTACCTGTTGTCTGCTCTGTCTGCCGTCTGTTCTGCTTCACCACTTCCAGCCCTGCGCCGTAGCCCAGTCTCGGTCCACATCGCACGCACATTAAATCCAACATATAGATATGGTAAATGCTGATTGATTCGTTTGCAGTGTTACCAAGTCAGTGCGATGAATAAAAAAAAATCCTTGTAATACAAAATTACTAATAGCATTTAATTTGTTGATAACTTCACTTGTGTTTCATGCGTTTTCCTGACTATATTGTGGCCCGTTTGGAAGAGATGGTGTCAATGAGAGCAATACGTATCGCAGGTGCGCCACCAAACGGCCAGGATTGTTCGTGTGGCTGTGTCGGCGCCTCACAGACAAACAGCAGTGGACGGAGAAAGTCTAATGATGATGCTAATTAGCCACATCGATGACCACCAACAAAGACATGCACGGCGATTGTAGATGACAATGCGTTTGGCAATTTGCCCCCTGGCTGACCGCCGTGTGTCCATCCTGTGGTTGATTGGAATGGCTCGTTGAATGAGAGCTTTTTTGATATTTCATTCCCATTATTAAAGACTACCTCGTAGCCTAGTCGTGAGCGCGTTCAACCACGCGAGTTCCCGGATTGCAGTCCTGTGATTGAACAAAGTTTTATCGGGGTTTTGCAATTTGTAACAACAGTCCGAAGTCTGTTGGCTGTGTTACTAGTTACATCGCAAAATTTCTCTAATTGGTAGTGTTTTACCGTATTCGAATAGAAGAGAGAAATAGATCCAAGGCTTGTGTCTACATACGCACTTGCCCGTGCACACACTTGCGCTTGTACGACCCAGCGCGAAAAGTACGAGTCTTTTTGTGAGAGTTAGGAACTTTTAGTAGTCTTGCTGTATTGCAGCCGGGTTGGGCTGGCACCAGCGGGGAGGTACCTCTCGCTCGCACGACACCGCCTTAAAACGACAGCTTCAATTACTCGTTTGCGCCCTTATATTACAAAAAAATGTTACGATCCTCTATATTCATCTGACCGGGGCCCTGGACGGCTGGCCGGCTGCTGGACGGGGCAATAGCATTCTGCTGCCTCCTCACCTTTTTTTTTTTCGGATTGACCTAATACTGGTTGGCGGCGCTAGGCCAGCCTCAACTGACTACGAAGACTTTTTTGTCTTCAGGTTTAGGGAGACGATAGGGGGACAGACCCCCCTCTTTTCTCGCAGATGGGAAGAGATGAACCGGGTTGATTGTGGGCGTACCCTATAGTGATTATTTTTGGGCCTCCTCACCCTCGAATATACTGACGAACTGCCGGCCACTAGTGATGGATTCACGATTCGCGTAAAAATGAAGCGCCTACTGATTATACAATAGCAACACTTATCATATGATGAATTGATTACTGACTAAATATCACATATAGTATAACATAAATATGTATTTAAAATAGACCTATGTATATGTTTATTTTATTTATATATCAAGTCCTTGCTTGTTTTGTACATGATTCGTAATTTGTTTTAAGGGTCTGACTTGTAACCAGTGCTGTGTCGCTAAGCGGCACAGCGGACACTGAGTCTGTTCTTTCGCATCAAAATTATTTTAATATTTCTTTTCTTTTGAGATATGTAGTTTTTTTTACTTAAAAATAACAAATTGTTTAATATTTCTGCCTAATCTTTTTTTCCAGTAAATTGGATGTGGATTTTTTTATTATTTATTAAGAAAAAAATTGCAAATATTTTGTTTACACAATCTGTTACGTTTGATGGTGAGCTGTGCTCGATTATTTTTAATTATACTCTGATATTTTGAAATGTCATTAAAAAAAACCTTTCCAATCAGCTTAATGGTTGTCACAAATAACTGATAACTTACACCAGCTCAACTACAATCTGTCGCTAAAAACATCCATTCAACATTTTTTATTGTGTAAACGAACTGCACAATTTTGATGACAATCACCACCCATAGGCAACCACGCACAATTGCTATGCAGATGTGTTGTAACATTCCCTCATTCCCTCCAATGGGCCATCACTAGACAGCATGTATTCTCCGTGTTTAAACAAGTTAACAGTTAAAAGTGATTAAATTGAAAAATATCGTTATCAAGACCGACTGACGACACCTCATGCTTTACAACCGGTCACTTCCATGCTGTAGCAACAACCTAAATATATACATAAATAGACACTTCATCGGAGGGAGGCGGAAGGAGGAGGAAGAAGGAGGAGGACGTATGAGAAAGGAGAATGAAGAGGGAGGAATGAAAATGCACGTACGGAGAAGGAGGGCCACCCTCCTTCTACGCAAGGAGGAGGAAGGAAGAAGAAGGAGGCGGAAGGAGGGGGAAGGAGGAGGAAAGAGGGGCTCCTTTTGTGAGAAGGAGGATAAAATAAAAGTCGTCCTAACCTATTTCAGCTATAGCGGCCATCTATATTGACAAAAGCCTGATACGCAGGACATATTATAGTGCACGAGTGATTGCGCCGACACAAACACTCCCAGTTCCCTGATGCTCCTATATGGGACGGCAATCCAACACGAGCAGGGAGAAATGAGGCGCGGGACCGACGGCTTAATGGGCTCTCCGAGGCACGGGGATGATGTAACACCTACTTCCTGACTTCGGTTATTAGGAGTAAGAAAATCATAATAACTCTTAGTTTGTACTCTGCGGAAATCGAACCCGGTGAAAAAGCGTAAAACCTCACGTCTGTGGTTGAACATGCTTACCACTAGACGACGAGGCAGTAAAAGCAGAGGAGAAGAGAGTACTGTGAATGTTAGAAAATGCAAATTATCTCAATGGAAATATTCCGTTATCAAAAACATATCTGGATTTCTATGTGAATAAGGGGCTGCTCAAACCACCACTGGGTTGGCAACTGACGATGTATCGAAAAATGTTTTATTTTTTAACAAAATTACTTACATACTAATAGCAAGGGCGCCTGCACTCGGCTAGTGACCCGTAGTACTGGAGCCCGGACCTCCTCCGCGGACATAATGCTTAAGAAAATAAAACAAAGTGAACTTATGGGATATAACAAAGCAAATAGAAAATTCATTCATGTGTGTGTGGGTGTGTGTGTGTAATTTGATTTAAGGGTCAGACTAAAAACCAGTGCTGTGTCGCACAGCGGCACAGCGGACACTGATTCTGTTCCTCCGCATGAAAATTATTTTAATATTATATATAAGGACTAGTCCCAATACGATCCGCGATTTGCCTAGCTCAAATAATAGCGCCGTACCGATTAGGTATTCAGAGATTTCTGCGGCTATCGCGCGCGAGTTTTTTTCGACCCTCTGCAGGGTGCAAGTGATAATGATTATGACAGTAAAGTACTACAAGGAATCTTTTGTAATTTCATTTAGAGTTTTACACATTGATTTAGAAAAATACCAAGATGTAGTCGGCGTCTCAAAACCGTCCCATTAAAGAACAACTTAAAATTATGCACTGTAAAGACAACTTAAGATCGAGGGCGTAAGGTTGAAAGTAAACAAAATATTTTTAAATTATACACCTCTTTCAAATAGAATCTACTAAGTAAATTCTTCTTAAAATAATGCACGTAAAATTGACTTTACAAAACAATGGTTAAGTACAATCACGATTGCTTTTGAATGATAGTTGAGTATGGAATCGTGCATCTTGTATTTTTGTAAATATCTGTGGTTTACAAGAATACAAGATGCACAATATCTCATTAATGTTATGCTTAATATTGCTATTCCCTTAAATTTATCTACGCGTAACAATTACGTGTGTCTTTGCCAGGAAAACACAAAACACAAGTACAAATCTTGAACCACGTACTTAACCTTTTTCATAACGTACAAAATTTAATCGAATACTACGTATTATTATTTTTGATTGCTTGTGGTAACCTCTGGAACTGGCAGGACTTAAAAATGTTTACTTACAATCAGTAACGGTTAACTTAGGCTTTTTATTCTATAATTATTTTTCATATTTTTTTTCAGAGGGACCTCCAACGGCTGGCGATGCTATTGCGTTCATCGGACTAGCGAAGCCCGTTGTGTCTCCTAGCTTTGGGAAACGAAAGAGGGATAGATCCCCTCCTTGCCTGCAGATGGGAGAAATGCACCGGGTTGATTTTGGGACCAAAAGGGGTGACGGGCCCCCTCCTCACAGTAGTGGTACGGCGCGCGCACGATGCCGTTAATGATACGGCAACGTGGATTAGGATAATTGAGCTCGTTGTTGTTTGGCTTGTCCAAGGACTCCCACACTCTATACCATGGGTAATAACGCGCCTAGCGGGAGGCGGTAGTGGGCCGAGAAAAATTGGGATGAGCTTATGTGAGCTGATTTTCACAATGGGCGTTAGAGGAAATAAGTTTGTGCACGTCTAATCTACGGTAATAGGTTTTGTTGACGCTTAGATAAGCTGGCGTGGAATTCTCCGCATAAGTACTACATATTTCGCCGGCCTACACTTCTCAACTCCCCCCCCCCCCCTACATCCACTGTACCACCCTTTTTCCTTGACGGCTCTATGCTGACGGAAGTGCTCAGTGCAGTTTCATCGACAAGACACGTCGGGCGACGGTCAAGGTGAGGTTGTGATCGACAGGGAGATAGAGCCCTGTTTCCCGCAGATGGAAAGGATGCATCACGCTTAGCCTTTTTTAGCAGGAGAAATTATTTTACCTATAGCCCCAGAGGCCCTGGGTGAACCAGGAGTGCCAAATATGTGTATCGGATTCAGCACAGAATGGGCCTGCGATTTATAAATCTTTTATAGCATACGGGTACAAACGAGCCGCTTGATGACAAACGTTGGTTGCTTTGCTTCACCTCAATTGGGCACCGGCTCACAACCGTACAAAACGCGACCGCACTAAACATGACTCACGCGCTGTGTTCCAGAGCAACGCAACCGCTGTGGCAGTATTATTTAAGCAAGGCAAATCGCGAATTGTGTTGGAGGTTCGGAATTGCAAAATATTCACATAATATGACAATTTGTTAACAGGCGAGTCCACACATAGCGAGTAGCCTCGCGAGGCAATTGCCGCGAGAATCAGCGCGGTCAGTGTGGACATGCCTCGACCGACACCTCGCTCGTGGCAGCCATAAGGATAATACAGATATTGGGATACTATAGGCAGTAACATGAGGGCGACTGGCTGTCTCGGAAAATAGAGGTTTTCTTTTTTTCGGAAGAACCTATTGCTTTTGGCGGCGCTAATATTCATCGGATCTAACGAAGACTCTTAAGTGAATGGTTAAGATCTGAAAGCAGTACTATCTTTGTCTACCAAATGCCGCGTGCGCATTGCGCAGAGGGATTGAATGTAAAAAGAGAGACAGATAATATACTACATTTGCTGTCTCTTTTTTTAGGTTGGTTTCCCTTCTCTATGGTTGCAGCTCGACGCACAACGGGCCAGACACGTGTACAATAGCCGGGCTGCTTCGCGCCGAAATTGCCTCGCGGGACTTCTCGCACTGTGTAGACGCGCCTATTGCTTGTTGAGTTGGTAGATGAACTTCAAATTTCGTGAATGTGTATTTGTTAAGCGCTTGGCATGCAAGTCGGCGCACAATGTTTACACTCACCACAATATGAATGATGATAATTAAGTAAAACGGACATACAAATTAAAATATCTTATATTTATTTAGTTTTTCACGTCCAGCAGTGGACCGATAAGGGCTAATAATAATGACGAATTCATGATGATTATATTTATTAAAAAAATTATCTTAATTATCTATATCTCTTTCAAAAATGAACGAGGTAGGATCGTAAGCCTGACCACGACTCGATTATCAGAACCAACAGTTATAACAGTGCCAACATTGCTATTTAGTTTAGGTTAGTTATGTATATATATATGTATGTATATATAGCCCATCATCGTCGTCATTATCAGCCCTTACCGGTCCACTGCTGGACATAGGCCTCTCTCAATGAACGCCGACGATCTCCTGCTACTCGCATCCACCCCGGACCGGCTACTGCACGGAGATCGTCTTCCCGCCTGGAGAAGTATACCTAAACGTGGCCTATATATATTTATAGCAAATGGAGCTAAACAGTCAATCGGAGCCTTTTCATGACTACCGACGTCCATGGACATTCGCATGATTGTTAAGCAGATGAATTGGACTACTGTCATCCCCTCCCCAATGGACCACCGGCTACTCACAAACCATACGAAACGCGACGGCGAAGTTATCACTTTACGACGGCATCAAGTTAGCGAGAGTTGCTTCCCCGGTCGTGCCGGCCCAATTCCATTGCAAGGAGGATGTCACTCACCATACATGGCACTATCTGCGCCTGAAATATAAGAACATTAAATATATTTCCGTTGTGTAGTATCTCTAACACAAGTCTTCTGTGGTCCTCCTGCCACAGGACTGGGCCAACATCGAGTCATGAGTCCACAGATTTCATTATTATTATTTATTATAATCAATATTTAGGTAAGTACTTATTCCGATAGCAAAAACAAAAGTGGTGGTAAGCCTCAGATAACAATAAAGTAAAATAGAATTGTTCGAAGACAAATACCATGTCTTGATGGGTCAAGGACTTCCCCTGGCAATGTAAACACAATCCTATTGTGTTAACATTAGGTCTATTGTTGAGTGTGTAGGTGTGATTGCGTCGTGCTTTTCATAATCATCTGTTTAGTTCGTTTAGAGGCATCCGATTATGTTGCATGTTCTGTTATCGGATGTTACTGGAATTATCCATAAGATTGTTTCTAATTCGTTCCATTTTGAGGTAGTGTTCGTTGCGGTTTAGCTATGCTATCGCGTTTCGTGCTGTCTGTGAGTTAAGTTATGCTATCGCATATTATCGCGTCTTAAGTTTACGCGAATGTTAGTCATTACAATAAAACTACTTTTATGGATTTTATCGCGGTTTATTAAATTATTTATGTAGCACGACGTTTCGGAAATAATTTAATAAACCGCGATAAAATCCGTAAAATAGTTTTATTGTTATGCTATCGCGTTTCGTGCAGTCTGTGAGTTTCGATGTATTAAAGGGAAGACGGGATGAAGCGTCACGTCTGCACAACAATTATCCGGATGTCTATGGACGTCTGTAGTAATCAAGACACTCACTGCTCTTTGGCCGCCTTATACCTACTATAATCGAATGCCTATTCTGAGCTATTCTGCACTACAGCTGTATCGAGGATTGTTTCTTCCGAAACCTCGGTATGACATCCGATTTTTGGGGTTCGTATCCAAAGGGTTGAAATGGGACATTGTTGCTAAAACACGTCTCGTTGTCCGTCTGAAAGCGCCGTTCCTACTAATGATACATCTAGACTCTAGATATACTAGGCCTCTATGTGAACACTGACGCGCGTGTATGACGTATCTACAGCGTGACAGGTGAAGGATACGCTGATGATTGTGTGTCTGAACTGTTAGGCATACGAAGGACGGCTGGTATAGTTAAATGAATGTTCTTTGTTTATTTGTCCTTTATAGAGTTTGAAATGATAGGTAATGGAGCACCGACTGATGCAGCCGTAGAGTGGCGCCATGGCGTTGCGTGCGGTTTGTGAGTAGCGTGGAACATTGGGGCGGAGGAAAGGACGGCGTTACAACTGCATGACAATAGCGCGGATGTCTACTCCGATTGCTCATTTGCCCCCGTTCGTAAAAAACCGATGCTATTGGCAACTTTACTTACAATTCACGTTATATATCCACACACACACACACACACACACCATGGGGTTCTGACGTTTTAGTAACCTTTCAAGTCCATCATCAGATCCTGGATGTCATCTAGATCTAAAGTCCTTGTCAATCCAAATTTAACGAGCCCACGCACGACGAGGATCCAATATTTAGTAAGGGACTCCCCATTACCACCTTTCGGCCCCATCATAAATTCCTGAATGTCACATAGATGTCCGTGCTATAAAATGAAATTCGATTGCATGACTCGGAAATGAACGTTAGAAAAGCAAAAGATACGAGCGACATAAGCGCTTAAAGCGTAATGCTAGTGAACGCTTTAAGTGCTTATATCGCTTGTATTTTTTCACGATTGATGCTCAATCGATTTCACTCAAATTATTCTCTATCCGCGTCTTAAGTTGTTTCTTAAGTTCAATAACAATTTTATACTATTATAAATATAAAGAAAATGTAATGTTTCGATGTGTTTTTCCACAAACACATCGACATGTTGTAGAAGATGAAAAAGTTACATAAAGAAAATCACATTACAGCGACAGACAAAAATAAATAGTTGTAAGAAAATAATATCGATTGAATGTCTGGTGAGTTTTTTCGTCCCATGTCTGAGCGTTATTTTTCTTCCATGGTCGAAACAGTATTTAATAACACCTTATATTATGTTTTAAATAATATATGAGTAGGTAATATGTGGGATACGCACGTTATTTTTAAATAACTACCAGATATTTAAAAAAACTATTAACTTTTGTGTAAATTTTCAATAAATTCAGACACGAGAAACGAGCAAACGTAGTTCTTTTAACACTAGCGACGCCCATAGACATCCGCATTATTGTCGTCATGCAAGTGTGTTGACCTTCTTCCTTCCAACTCTCCAATAGGCCACCGGCACAAGCCTCACGAATCTCGACAGCATAGCTGTTGCCTTACGGTGGCGTCATGTGAGCGAGAGTTACTTCACCCGTTGGTGCTGGCTGCAATTCAACTACAACTCAATGGAGTCCAAAATAACATCAAAAATATTTTTATCCCTGAAAAAAGTGATTGCCTTAGAGTAAATCGGCTAGTACATTTCATGTGGAAACTCATTTCTTCGCTTTAGCGTCTCGAACTCATTACGGAGATGAGACAATTTTTAGATTTATCCTCGAATGGGGAATCATTAAATTATAATTTGGATCATTTAATATGATACCGTTTTGACATTTGCAACCATTTTGCACTGCTTTTTTTTATATTTTTTTTTATATTTACAGCCAGCGGTTGCGGGTTCAAATTTATGACAAGGTCTCCTGCGAGTAATTAATATTTATGTTGTATTCGTGTTGTAATAAAAATGTTTGAAGTTAAAAGGTTTTCTTTTATTTAAGATCTCTGATAAAACCTCACCACTTCTGTTCCTTACATTTAAGTTAATGAGACTAGTCAAGGACAAGACCATTTTCCATAAATGTTAATCTATCACATTAAAATGCATGTATGCATGCCTATTGATTATTAACTTACGAATAGAGATTTTGAATCGCACCAGTGAAACCGATCACTAAATCCTTGAAATGTAGTTTAATTACAGCTTTGAAATTAAGTAACTGCACACCGAACGAAAGGAAATAAAAGCATTCGCATACTTCACGCGGAACGTGGCGCTACTGTGAACTGTTTAACATTTGACAACCATTCAATAGAGATGACATATAAAATATTAATATTTTGTATCTGTGTTAACATTAATGGCACTCTACAATTGATTCCATTGCGTAAGTTTTTTTTTATTTTAAAAGTGTTCGAATTTTAAAAATCTGTTTCTATACAATAATTTTTAAAACATTTATGTAATCGAATTCAAATTCCAATGATTCAAGTGTGAAATATAAAAAATTGTAACTAATAATAGATTATTCATTTCCATGTTATATTTTATGTAAAATATTACTCTAAATGCATATTTGAATAAATCATGTCACGCATAATGCACTGCCGGCTTTGTGCGATATTGCATCACATCCATTGTCCAGTACTGTCGTTTACTCGGAATATGTAAAACCTCAATGAAAATTATGCGAAGGGTACAAGTAAGATTGCCTAATTGCTAAGTTGGTAATAATATTTTTTTTGCTCAATATATAGTCATACAAATTATAATGAGACATTCATTTTAAAAATGCTTACTTATCTACGAAAATATTTGAATTTCTTGAAGATTGATTTAATAATTATGAATGGGTATAAAATCATCATTCGATTAGGGATAATGTTGTGGTTAAGTTCGCACAATCTTAAAACGACTGACATTATCTAAAATCATGTATAGTAAGTTAGTAAGTAGTACATAACCAGCAGTAACCGGTCCTGGATGGATGCGACTAGCAGGAGATCGGTCGTCTTGGCCTTCATTTAGAGAGGCCTATGTACATACAGCAGTAGACCGATAAGGGCTGATAATGATAATGGTGACATAAGTACCAGCAAAACCAACGGGTGTTAGTTCACTTGGCCGTCTTATCAAAGGTGGATAAGGAAGGAGCCTCAACTTAGGAATGCCTTCTCTCTTCTTTTAAGAGGATCATAATTCCTAACATTCTACAAGAATGTTCACCTCCGACCGAAACCCCTTCAGCCGGAGCCAGTGGCCTTTTGTCATTTTGTCACTCCAGGCTATATGTGTCGTACAGACGAAATAAGATCTAGTGGACAATCAAAGGACAGTCTGACGCCTGATTAGAGACATGAGACCTTATGGTGAGTAAGTCTGCCGGACTTGTCTATAGACATGTCTGCTTCATGAATTCCAAAGCAAGTCTGCTTAATGAATTCCACACTTATCATTACGCATTGATTCCTATCCAGCCCTGGAAGAGGTTTCGATTCACCAGAAAAAATGGGTACCTAGTCCTACTACCTAATTTCACACCTAGCTGACACGGCTCTGCTTGTCTCTCAGACTTCAGAGTCAGTTTTCCTTTTATATGGGATATTGAATATCCTTTTCTTTACTTTTATTCCACGCCACCCGGCTCAAAGTACGACCGTCATGACAGACCTGTGTTCATGGTGCAGAGGGGCCGACAAGCATTCGGAACTTTTCGTTGACTATCGACGTAAACAGACCTTGATAACCGTTATAGAGACGTTTTAGCCATATATAGTTTTAGCCATAGCCGCCCGCGTGCGTCTTTTCCCTTTTTTTCAGTTGGTGAAGAGGTATTACCCCCCACCCCGGTCATGATCCTCTCCATGGGCCGAACGTTTACGACAGCAACGAGGCCATTTTAGTGAACGCGCGCGAGCTGCCCCCGACGTCAAATTCGGGGGAGCAGGAACCTGCCGGTCCCTCTGACTATGATAATAATAGTTAAATTAGCTGTTACGAAAACTGTCAAGCCGATATGAATCTCTCCCCTCTGTGGGAGAGAGGGGCGTCGGTCTGTCACTCTTTCCACCTCAAACCAAGTCTCGTCACCCGACGAGCACTCATAGCACTCGATATACTGGGCTTCCCTTCGCATCCACAGCATAAGTTCAGGCCCAAAAAAAAATATCATTTTCATTCCCGCTCTTGCAAGAGTTCCCCTGTTGTGCAGACCAGATTCATGTGCAACGCAGCATGTCGTTATATCTTACTAACCAACCAAAGACCCATATTATAAAATTATAACTAGACGCACACCCATCACCATGTGTCTGCACCAAGAGTTGCTTAACTCCGTGGAACTTACCAAACCATATTCTAACGTTATGTTACAAAATATGGTTTTATGCGGTGCGTTGTCGTAATAGCAAGCAATTCAGGTCCATTACATCGAGGCGTGGTTAAGGGCAAACATTTATATAATCTGTTGGGCCCATACGTGTTTACATCATTTTGCGCTAGCGTATGTTCCAGTAGCCAGACTGATCCGGTTTACCGGCACATGTCTTAGTATTAGGTAGCCCGCATTAATTTACAAAAATACAAGATACACAATTTGATACTGACCTGTCGTTCAAAAATATCCGTGTTTGTACGTTAGCAAAATATTTTGCATTCATATGCGCGTGATTTTACCCCGTTTTTACGAACCAGATTCTATCTGTAAGAAGTGCATAATTTACTTGTCATTCTAAAAAGTCCATAATTGGACATAAATATATTAAGTTAACCTTAAGTACATGAGTTCAAATTGTTTTTACGTTGAATAATTTGACATGTTTTATACGGACTCACCTTTTATACGGACGGTTTTGTGACGCTTACTACAATGTGACGTTGTGTATCTTGGTATTTTTGTAAATCAGTGCGCTGTAGTTTATAAAATGCACAGTAAGAAATAAAATTGCAGTACATTACAATTTTACTGCCATTTTATTTCTTATATTGTTGCATTACAGTCGAATATGGCATAACAACCCTGGCTTGAATTGATGGCTGTGAGCCAAGGTTAATACATATTTTAAAACTATGTTCACAAAAACGGGATCGATCGAAATCCATCACCTACAGGTTATTATCTGCAGGTGGTCGCTTAAGAGCGTAGAAAGCGATTCCCGATATAATTTGCTAATGTAGCAATCCGTGTTATTCACGGGCGAATCCGGGGCGGATCGCTAGTAATAATATTAGAATTAGGATACTTATGGCTAAAAGCGTTCGAAAGTCCGGTCAGGAAAATAGCAGACTTTCCGAATGTGTGCGGCTATCTAAAGCAGTTATATGTAGGGCTTTTTGTGGGAGTAACCGGATATACGCAGCGCCTGAGGGTGCGAAAAATTCGACAGGAGTGGAGAAAAATCGTAGACAACTTCCTAGAATTAGCGTGACCCCAGAAAAGAAGATTTACTGACATTTTATGTACATAACATGATATTCTGCGACTAAGCTAGACTAGACTTAAATGTGTAGTACAATCAAAATTGGACCATTTCTTTCAGAGATTGGCGCTATCAAACAAACAAACTTCTATTTTTATAATATTAGTATAGATTTTCCTTTTGGAGCCTTTCATTCAAATAGCAACGTCTAATGAAATTTAAAGTTTTACTCTCCCGGGAAAGCGGTGCCGTCGCAAGCGACCGTAAAATACCGGTGAAAGACGTAACATGAATGTTTAATATACAGGATGCTTTGTAAGACACTGTATAAAATCACAGACCGTACTCAGTACTCGATTCTGATTCCGAATGTGTAAAATGAACATTTTCCAAAAAAAATTATGAAAAACTGTTTTTGAAATTCTTACTTAACGGTTACATAGACTGGGCAACCATATATATGGCAAATAATAGTTACTTCATCTTATCTTAAATAACTGTCGTGATGCATACCTCCCATCAGAATATCGACCACAATCTCATCTAGACCGTCGCCCGACGTGTCTTATTGATGAAGCTGCACTGGACATTTCCAGCATAGGACATCATGCAGCGAAAAGATGCACGGTGGATCCTTGACCTTTGCCCGCTGCCAGTTTCTATCAGTGTAGCACCGATGTGCGTTGCGTTTTACTTTGTACATAAGAAACATTTTCGTTCTATTGTATTTTTATTGATTACAAATGACCAATACCTACTGCGTCCTAAAAAATGTTTGTTCTTTTACCATTCACATCGTATAAACTAAATTGACATTATTGTGTCGAACTCCGCTCTTTAGAAAACCACGCCTTTTCATTTTCCATTTACGCAGTTAACGTTCTAGTGACTGTAGTATATGGCGGCAAGTTGGGCAGGTTGATATCGATATCAATAACGGGCTGAAACATCAGCCTCAGTGGTCTAGTGGTTGGCACTTCACACTTCCGCATTGGTAATCCAGGTTCGGGCCTGGCCACATGGCCAGAACTCATTGGTACATACCCATGAGTTTTTCTCTCTGAGTGCTCTTACGGCGAAGGAAAATTATTAAGAAAACCCAGAACCGTCTATTCGAATTCGAGCTAATCTAGGATTGGGCGTAGTTTCCCTTCTGGGTTGCAGAGATTAGATGGCAGTTGCTCTGTGCAAAAACTGACCTCCTCGTTACACCCTAGCTTAGGTATCCGACTTCGATATCATCTGATATAGAAACGGAATGAGGACATCAAATATGCTGACGTCATTAATGAGAATTCTCTGTCATCTGTAAGAGGTTGTGCAATGCTGCATTGCAATGGAATGGGGCTGCCATGACCGGGGCGGTACCTCTCGCTCACATCATACCGGCGTAAAGTGACATCTTCGGTGTGGCGATTCGTGCGGTTTTTGAGTAGTTGGTGACTCTTTGTGGGGAGAGGAAAGCAGATCCGTGCATAGGCTTAACTGTACGGATGTTTATAGGCGTCGGTAGACGTAGTCTCCGATAGCTCCTTTGCCCCCCTACACTATACAGAAATATATATTATTAAGAACATCCACAATTAACTGCCGTAACCTACTTAAAGAAGCCCCAAATGCGCCACAAAGCCTTGCGTCATGACATAATTTTTCCTGTGATGTCTACATTTTCCTCAATAAAGTACAATTGAAATGGGGCATCCATTTAAATCCAAGGACGATCCACAATGATTGCAGCTTACCTGTTGGTTATTGTGAAAATACTCATATCACAACAATAACTGCAGGTCTAGCGATAGCACCCGTATGCGGCTCGAGTTTACTCCCATAAAATGATCATGATTTTGAAGTGAAAGATGCGAGACTTAACTTCTTTTTCAAGGATAGGGGGTGTAGTCGAGCAACCGGAGCCTTTCTACGACTACCGACGCCCATTAACATCCACATATTTACAATGTCGATGCGTTGCACTCCTCAATCCCCCCCCCCCTCCCAATGGGCCAGCGCTTTCTCATAAACCGTACGAAACGCGGCGGTATTATGTGATCGAGAGGTACCTCCCCGGTCGTGCCGGCCCAATTCCGTTGCATAGGAGGATGTAGTGTCATTCACTATGCATGACACTACCTCTTTCTATGCAGAATGGCACAACCTCTTCCTAAAATTGCTTCTGGTCATGTTAATAACATTTAAATTACACTGCAATACACGTTACACTACTACGTCAATCTTTTTGAAACACACAAAAAGATTGACGTCGACAGAGGATAACAAAATCCGCACTTGGGTGTGTATTCAAATATGTTCAAATGAAACTTGCGCACTTTCCCGGTTTTTGTAACACATTCCCGTCCCTTTTCACGAAACCACTACTACATAAAATATCTAGCAACCGACAGGATAGGTTACATCGATACAAATCAAAAAGACATAACATATATTCTCAGTTCTTTTGTTAGTATATATTCATATTTTCTTGTAGCTGACTTCATACATCCATGCACGGTGCTGACTGACGAATGTTTCACCAAGGCCACAATGGATGCCATCCCGGGGGTCGTCAAGGGTATCCCAGAGGCCGGGATCCCGCCGCTCGACCCCCTGTACCTGGAGAAGAACATCACTATCGCGTTGCCGGGAAATGTCAAGTTGACATTCCATAACGGCAAGTTGATCGGATTGGGCAGCTGTATACCAGACAAGGTTTCGTGAGTATCATTATGAGACTATGTTCATATTTCTGATTTTGAGGGGAAATGAATCTAAACACTGGTGATATCCGATGGTTGTGTGGAACTAGCGTAAGGCCCACTAGAACCCCGCGAGTGCCATCGGTCGACGATCCTGAAGTATTCTCTGTTAGCAGCAGGGCACCTCGCCGGCTGGGCCAGTCTCAATGGACCAAGCCCTCAATGGACCAAGGGACTTCTGCAAAGGGAACAGATCCGACAACCTAGGTCCCTCGTTGCCAATCTACACACAAATATTTGTCCAAGAGTTAGTACTCACATGAATGAAGAATGAGTTAGTATTCGCTAAGAAAGAATTTTTGAAGCTATTATGTCCAAAGAGGTAAAATAGTTGGATACTTCGGTTGACTTAATTTGAAATGATTATGTATTAAGTACAACGTAATATTTATCATTTAATTTGCTCTCTGACATTCATTCATAGGTACATAGATACCTGAACACGGCTCTCGAAACCGACAATGGGGATAAAAGGTCATAAACAGGCAGCTTTACAGACTCAGCCACAGGATATACCCCCAAATGTCGCTATGATCAGGTCAAAGGGCTGGTGACTATGATCTATGACCTTCCTGAGGGACGCGTAAGCCCAGCATTAAAAGCCTGACCTGATTATTACGAAGGCCGTTAATTCTTGGCTGTATAATTAATTACGGGATAACATTCGAGAAACAAAGGTGCAAAATAATGATTTATATTTAGATTACTTAATTTATCTCGGTTAATAAAATTGAGATAACTAAGTATGCCTACTTAATTAGCTAAACGCTTTATAACTTTATAAGTGACGTCTTGAGATGGGTCAAGGGCTCTCGCTGAATATCATGAGCTAGCACATAAATACTGGCCGGTTATGAAATAATGAGTGGCCCTTCAGAGGCAAATGCTTAAAAATGTTGCCCTCCCTTAACTTCATTGTAACTAACTAAAATTGTAAATGCGATGTGTGTATGTTTATTATTCTTTCACGCACAACCTACTGAACCAATTTGGATTGGAGCGTTGTACAATAATGCAATCTGGACTCAATAATTACATGCTATAACGAAAAATGTATTGATCCCGTGGATTTTCATGCGGTAAAACTGAGATTTAGCGATGCACGACTAATGATTTAATAAATAGAACAATTAATACTTTGTTTCATATGTTACAATAGTTAGTCATTGAATTATAGTAACATTTTTTTTGGTGTTGTTTCCATTGCTGGTAACATCTCCGGGATGGACAGCGGACCATTAGTCTCCCGATGACCAAACTCAGTAGACCGATAAAGCTGGCTTCTCTTCGCTTACACACGCTTTGATACATTAGTAGCAGTGTTTCCTGTATACGTGCAGATAAATTGTCTATCTTTCGGAGCCGCTGTGTGGCTTCATAATGGGCCCCTGACGTATCAATTCTGCTGCTGTTTCTAAGTTTAGTAAGAGGTAGTGCCGTGAGTTTCCGAAATTGAGCTAGCACGACCGGGGAGGTACCTCTCGCTTATGAGTGAAGTGGCACCTTCGTTCGCTTTTCGTGAGGTCTGTGAGTAGCCGGTACCCCTAATTGGGGGCGCGGAGGGCAGCACGTCGGCATCGTGAGTTTGCTGATGTTCATTCTCTTTTGTCCCCACATACTATTAAACATTTTTTGTTAATAAAGTTGACGCTTGCAGATCGAAGAGAGAGAAGCGCACATTCGTTTTCGATATGCACTGCAACCTCACCATCAGGGGCCACTACAGCGTCGTCGGCAGGATCCTGTTCTTCAACCTCAACACGGAGGGGAACGCCAAGATCAAAATTTGTAAGTCGCTCATTGTAATAGTTGCATGCATGTTAACATTACACTAGTAGTCCGCCCTGGCTTCGTACGGATATTTCATGAAATATGGGAAAAATCATTGTTTTTCAAATATATATAAGATTATACGTTCGTGGAAGTGATGATTCAATGTCATGGCAATGACAACAAATAAGATTTATTTCTGAACAACGTCCGCCGGGCCAGCTAATTGTCCATAATTTCTGCGGCTAAATAAAGGTTATTCTGATATTTTTTCATAATTTTTATTTAATTTTTACAGTTCCATTATGATCAAAACGTTTTACAAACTGTTATATAGCCTATGTCCATCACAAAAAATATAGGGTTTTAATTGTAAAAGAATGTTTCAAATCCGTTGAACAATTAAGGAGCCGATCCAATGAAAAAAAACAAACAAATAATCAACTGTTTCCTCTTTATAATATTAGTGTAGACACACATTTTATGTACGACTGTCTGTCTGTCGGTTTGTATATCTGTCCGTACCGTTTCTCCGAAATGCGTATTAGGATCAAGTTGAAATGCACATATAACTTTCTGAGATCATAAATATCCTGAAGCACAGAAAACACGCTTTAAGCTGTAAAGCTTGTACAAGTCTCTCTCGTACTTGCGGATAAACGTCCGTTTGACAGTTTTTTTGTTTATCTATTAATCCAGTCCAAGGAGGAACCTTCTTTTATATCTATGAACCAGTTGGTTTGATACTTGAAGTGGTCTATATAGACTCCCCGGGGGTTGACAACGACTTCTTAAACGTATCCACTGTAAAAACATATAAATTCAAAGTAAATAAATATGAAAATTCGCTATAACCTAAGTCTACGGAAAAGTGACACGAAGGTGTGTACAGAATACACACAATATAACTCAACTTTTTGGAATTAATATGGTAGGAAAGATTTCCCTTGGATCTCTTGAATCTTTTCTTAATCTTTTCCTTACAGGAGTACTTTTTCATTACTTAGTCTGTGCAGAGTACATTATTTAATTTTTTTTTAATATAGTGAATAGTGAAGTGGGGGAAACAAGTAATCGGAGCATCTTTACGACTACCGACGCCGACAAGCCTCAGCTTTACTTACTATACTGACCTTACAATTACTATACTGACCTTACAATTACTATACTGACCTTACAATTACTATACTGACCTTTTTCCCTTTTCCATATTTTCCCCCTTTTTTGTTTTGTGTTCCATTGAACCCGCTGAGCAAATTTTCTGAAGATTGAATGCATCATTATCATCAGTCCACTGCTGGACATAGGCCTCTCTCAATGATCGCCAAGACGACCGATCTCCTGCTACTCGCATCCATCCCGGACCAGCCACTCCACAGAGCTCGTCTTCCCACGTGGTGAAAGGTCGATCAACGCTTCGTTTTCCTGAACGCGGCCTCCACTCCAGAACCTTACTGGCCCATCTGCCATCTGTTCTTCTGAGTGTGTGACCAGCTCATTGCCACTTCAGCGAGCGTATTCGTTGCGTAATATTGAATATATATCGAATATATATGGTATATTTACTGTAAAATATATGTTTAGTTTTTATTGTTTGCACATCCATAAAACCAAAACGTACGATTTCCTCAAGTCGAAAGGTCAGGGACGGGCGTGTTTATTATTACTGTCATTGAAAATTATTTGTCTGTTGACCAAAACTAAATATTTACCGAGTTATTATGTAACAGTCAACTTTGACACTACAACAATTAGCTACATTGTTTGGGTTATATTTGCTAAGATGACGAACATCCTGCCTGCTGTTTAGTGCCATGCTTGCACGAGGCAACAGGCACTGGGTACGATGCTTAAAGCAGCGCGCTTGTTGTGCTGCTGCTATTTCTCATTGACAAAATTTCTGAATGAAGACAAGCTGAAGACTGAATCTGACAAAGCAGGAAGAGAATTCTTTTAGGGAGAGGTAGTGCCTACATCCTCTATGCTAATGCATAGAGGATGTAGTGCCATGCATAGTGCATGACACTACATCCTCCTGTGCAGCGGAATTTTGCCGGCACGACCGGAGAGGCCGTAAAGTGACATCTTCAGTGTCGCGTTTCGTGCGCATTGTAAGTAGCCGGTGGACCATTGGGGGAGGGCGAAGGAGGATAAATATATAGGATGTTCATGGGCGTCAGTAGTCGTAAAAAGGTTCCGATTTCTCGTTTTTTTTTTTTTGATCAATATTTAAAAAGTAAATTAAGAGTTTTTTTGTTATTTCTTAAAAGTTCGAACGATAATATTGTTCATGTTCGTAAAAAGTTCATTTGCTTAATACATAAAAATTAAATATTTTCGTTGCTTCCTTTTAGTGTTTCATAAATTTATACGAGGGTGGATCTAAAAGTTCTAAGCCTGACCAAGAAAGTAGAAGAAAAGGGGATCTAAATTTTTTTTTTTTCGACATAGTCTCCATCTAGTTCAACACACTTCTTCCACCTGACTTGCAACTTGTTTATCCCCTCGAAAAAAAAAAGATTCCGGAAGGTCGGCGAAATAATCGTTTACTGCGACTATCACCTCATCTTTGGTCGAAAATTTCGAGCCACCCAAATCATCTTTCATCCATGGTAACAAATCTAGACCAAAAGTCCTCGGGATCAGTCTCAAAAAGTTCCAAATAGTCTCGCGAAATTGTGTATCGAACTCGTTTTCGTTCAGCTGAAAGCAACCTCGGGACCCAGCGAGCAGAAACCTTATGGAACCCCAACTCTTCCGTTATTATGTATTGCACCAGGCCATAAGTAATGTTTGTTATCTCAGCTATCTTACCAATGGTCAAACGTCGGTCACCCAGTACGAGATCGCAAATTTTATCGATGTTTTCTTTCGTGGTAAAGGATGTAAGCCTTCCACTCCTAGGATCATCTTTAATGCTCTCACGACCGCGCTTAAACTCAGCTACCCACTTCTTGACACTGGAATACGATGGAGCAGACTCCCCCAAATTGCTCACCATATCTTGATGGATGTCTTTTGGTGATAGGCCTTTTTTTTGAGGTACTTAATGACTGCACGGTGTTCAATTTTCTCCATTATCGAAAATTGCGTCAGATTGCTTCAAACAAGTAATCACCGAAAATTTATATTGTGCACTATCGGAATGAAACTGCGCACAATAAATCAATATGACACATATAAATCTATAATATCATATATATTGATATAACAAATGACGGTAGATTTAAAATATCATAGCTCCATGTAGGTTAGGCCACGAACTTTTAGATCCGCCCTAGTATAAACTAGCATTAATTCCGGGCCGTTGGAACATAATTATACGCACCGAAACCTTTCCTGAATCACAAGATATGAGTTTCACGTCAATTAATTGAGTACTAGGTCTTCATTTATTAGTGCAGGTAGTACTGATACACGGTTATGCTGTTACTCTGATAGGTGCGCATTGATTACGTACTGCTATTGATGTTCTATGCACCTATTTGCATGCCATTACATACGCCCATGAACATTCACATAATAGCTATGCCGATGCGTTGAACTACCCCCCCCCCCCATGGGCCAATGCTTAACACTTTCTATCCATACACTGTGATCCCATAGCTTTAGACAGCATCCACGCTAGACCAGGCCAGGTCATATAATTATTCATATAATACAACTAGCTGTTGCCTGCGATTTCGTCCGCGTAATATAGTTATGAAGGTGTGCAGTATATTTCAGTCACATCAATTACAAAATGTCCCCAAAGACACACTTTAGCGTCCAAATTTTTCATAATCTTTGGTGCCACCTACGTCGTTTTAAATGCCTAGCAGTTGTAGTTTCGGAGATTTAGTGAAGAGTGTGTGATAGGTTTACATAAATAGATATAAATATTGAATTTTAGGGAATCAAAAAATCCACTTGGAGGTGTTAGAGAAGGTGGTCACCGACGAGAAAGGTGAAGGGCATTACAAGATCAACTCCTACAAGTACAAGGCGGACTTCGGCACGGATCTGAAACTAAACCTGACGAACCTATTCAGAGGCAGTCCAGAGATCAGTAAGTATAAACTAGTTCCATGTCACACATCCCACCAGCCACAACGACTATGATACTCTAGAGACCTAACCAGGTAGGTTGATGATCGATAAGGGGCCAAATGGCTCTCTTTCTGCCCCTGTCCATGTCTTTATAGAGGAGAAAGTGGCATCTACACTCGGAGAGGGATGTTTTTAGCACCCCTCTTAGAAGAATAGGTGGCAGAAATACAGGTGGAGGTGCTCTTGTACCTTCTCTTACAATACAAGGCGACAAGAGAGCAACAGGAAGAAACGCTTTTAAGGAGTTAGGATGGGAACCTCACACCATTGCACTGTCCGAACGTTGGCAGAATTGTCCTGTGGTTTGGAGTAACCCTACCGTGGAGGAGGCATCGCTCACATAGGGGACTGACTAACCGTGGAGGTGCCCCCCATATTTTTCCGGAGCACCTCAAAAAAGGCGACACTGATGGCACGCGCGGCGGTTATTGTGGGTATTTGACACTATAATGTGCCGCAAGCCCACACACCTCTGAACTCCATTCAGGGCCGATAGAGACGAGCAAATGCTTTTCTCCGCGTCAACAAAAAACAGCTTTGCACTGTTGCACACGACTTTACTCCAGTTCTTCCCTCCTTCGATTTTTTCGTTTCTTTTTTATGAATTTAACTCAAAAAACCTCAATAACATACTTTTCTGTACCAGGTGCAAATATATTAGACGTACTCAACTCCAACTCCCAGCTGGTGGCTGGAGAGTTCGGGGAGCCGATCCTGGACTACGCCATAGACTACGCAATGAACGTCACACAGAGGTTCTTCAGCACGTACACCTACGACCAACTGAGTCCAGTGCCTCTCACAGAAGAATTCTTCGAGAAGAATTAGGGCTCGTCTTAAAACTTATACCAATGAGTCCAGAGACAGAGGGGTGACGTATACGAAGTGCAATATTAAATAATCAAAGAGGACGTCAATTGAAAAATGTTACGCTAGTCATCTAACGCTTTTCCGAAAGCCAGGAGTCAGTCACTTTTTGATTATAAAATTGGAACAAATATATTTGAAAATAAGGATAAAAGATGTTCTATGTCTTTACACACCATCGTTGCACCTAAGAGTATTTAACACGTACAATGTTATTTAAGGATCTGTTTAAGTAATTTGATAATATATTATTTAAGTCCGAAATACCTGTTCGTTTTATATATTATTCCTATTCCTAATGAGTATCTGTTTATAGTGATTTTTTTGTACTTTAGGGTTTATAATATATTGTATATATACGAGTAAATCGATTGATCCTTAGTTACAAAATGTACCTACATTTTAGAACTAAGGATTGATCGATTTATTGTACAGGTAATTATTAATGACGATTCATCAATAATTCATTAATCAGAAAACGTTAAATCGATCATCAATGATGATGCTTAAATTACAAAAACGAATTGATGACCACCAAATGTTTGTATGATGGATCAATTATGTACTCTAAGACTGGCTTTTGTTAGCGGCTTCGCAACGTAGAATTTTGTAGTAGGTATTTCCATCAAGTACAATTGAACGTATTTCTTTTTATTCTGTGTTTATAGTGCAAGACATCTGTGAGAAACGAGTTTTCTTAAACTGAGTTGGTTTCACTACAAAAACTACAGAAAGATTGGTAGGATAATCTCAAATATTACGATTCGCGGAAATTCACTTGCGAAATTATTCTACGGCGACTAGATATCGCCCGAGTTCAGCGAGGGTGCTTAAAACCGTTCTGTACTACGCAACCTTAATGCACAACACAACAAGGGGCGGAGCTCGTCTATAAATAAATTTGCGATGCAAAAGTATGTTTTGCTATTGCATTTGTTGACATGTTCATGTGATTCGAGGTCAATACCAATGCCCCTTTCTGTAGTGCTCAAGTCCCTACTGCCAATGCCAACAGAGCTCTAGGGAGATTGAGCAAGTACGTGTCCTATAGACGTTGCAATTCCTTTGCTCTTTCTTTGATCATTCCTGATATATGTAGCAGTAATGAAATCTAAGAAACAGAAATTGAACTACGTTTTACGTTCTTATATCATTATGAAATTTGTCAATGTTTTTATATAGTCCTAGCAGGATCCCATATATAAATTAGTAATAAAATTATACTTAAGGGTTGAAACTACAGAGGGGGGATGGAAGCAAACATCCCGCGCAATATGTGACAGTATAGCAATCACTTTAATGTGGTAAATGTCAAGTTTGACGTGTCAATATTCACTCTCCTCTAGTACTGATTGCTGTACAGAGAACGTCTTCTTACCTTGATAATGATGGATACCGAGGCTTCCTATTCTCGAATCAGGTCATACTCTAGACTCTAGCCGGTTTCTCCATCTGGTATTCTTTGCAAGAGGACTAGGTCCAGTATCACAACGATAAAGGCTGTAAATGCTAAAGAACAAATGAGAATGAGCGTTACAGTAGTAAAAAAAAAACGAATTATTTAACATTTACTTCTATAATTCCATATTCAAATCAAGCGCACGCGATCTATATTTAAATCAAATCTCGCCCGTTTCCTTGGCTTCCTGTTCGCAATTCCGTCCCCTTTCACGAAATTTCTCCCACAAAAATTTCCAGCAACCGAGATGACATATGTTGCACATCGAAAGCAAGTTTCTTTGCTTAATCCTTTATTATAGTCTAGCCGTTGCGCTATGGCACCAGTAACCAGTTGAGACTAGAGTATGCGAGTTTTCCAAACACTAGTTAGTCGTAACTAGTAACAAGTTACGTAATACTTACGCGCAGTTGCGTGCGTGGCAAAATAACTAGCGATCAAATTGAACTTTACGGACTATTATGTTAAGGTTTAGCATCCATTCTAATAAACCTCATAGTGTGCATATTCAACGCCCTCCTTGAGGAATGCACGTTCCCAGACATATGGAAGGGAGCCGCTGCGATCGGTATTCGCAAGCCAGACAAGCCTTGAAACAAGCCTACAAGGTACCGTCCAACATCTCAACCTACATCAGGTCCTTGGATTGCCCTCTCTCAGAGGTCACTTCAAAAACATCGTCACCTCGATCGGTGCCTCGTCACCCCTACCCTATCGTTACAAAAGCAGTGGACTATAATCCAAACTGTGTGGCTATCATCAGTCGTGATCCCAGACAAGTTCTTGTCTACCTCCACCCATGCTCTTACCCACCTCTCGGTATACGGAGCGAATCATGGGAGATGCACGGGGGTTTACTCACCGGCTCTGTTCCCCAACGTGCAATTCTTGACTCCCTACATATTATTTAAGTGCCCGGACACGTTCTGTCAGACGAATACGACCACATCACGACTACTGTCAAACACTCTCAGCACACACGCTCTCAGGCACGACACCGCACGTCCGGTGTCCCACACAGAAGTCCCCGAGGAAAGATGTGAAACAAACGCTACAACCCACACCCACGTCAAGTCTTCCGAGTAGGGACTAGCTCCAATACGATTCGTGATTTGCTTAGCTTAAGTAATACTGCCGTACCGGTTAGGTATTCCGGGATTACCGCGCGCGAGTTGCTTTACCCATTTAATGAGGGAGGCTACGGGCCCCCCAATCATGATCCTCTTCATGACCCAAACGTTCACGACAGCGCTGAGACCATTTTATCTACCGCGCGCGAGCTGCCATTGACGTCAGATTCGGGGGGGGGGGGGCGAGCTTTGTCCCTCTGGCCATGATTATAATAGTTAAATTAGCTGTTACAAACACTCTCATATCGGGATGCATTTCTCCCATCTGCTGGAGAGGAAGGAGGGGGTCGGTCCCCCTTACGACACAAAACCTATTCTTGTGGCCAGACGAGCACTCATAGCAGTCCTGCGCTTTAAAGTAACTTTAACGAATTAGTAAGAGGTAGTACCATGCTGCATTGCAGGCGAAATTGGGTCTGCACGATCGGGGAGGCACCTCTCGCTCACTTGATACCGGCCTAAAGTGACATGTCCGGTGTCGCGTTTCGTGCGGTTTCTGAGTAGCCTATTGGTGCGTGGGACAACGCAAAAGAGAGCAGCGCATCGGCATAGTAATTATGCGGATTTTCATGGTCGTTGGTAGTTGTTATAAGGCTTAGATTTCTCGTTTGTCGTCGCTTAAGAAGATTGTAATCGATTTTATTAGTTTTGTAGTTAATCGTAATGCTATCGTTCCATAGAGACAGGGAGGAAATATCGCTGGGTGGGGGGAGGACCTGGCGCGGCAGCCGTACGGCACAGATATAACGGCTGCCTTGTGCCCGGTTCTCGTGCGGTGATGGTGGATCCACTGCCACACAACTGTCTGGCGCAGGTGCTCACCGGGCACGTTGACTTTGGAGAGTATCTGTGTCGGGCGGCTCACAGGGAGCCGACGACTCTTTGTCACGATTGTGACGCAGCGGTGGACTGAGCCTGACGCAACAAGTAACATCTCCGGTGTCTCGTTTCGTGCGGTTTGTGAGTAGCCCATGGCCCTTTGGAGGGATGAGGAAAGGGGGGAACGCATAGGCATAGTAATTATGGGGATTGTCATGGGCGTCGGTAGACCTTAAGAGGCCGTTTTTATTACACAAAAAAAATATCTCAGCAATGGTGGACTGACACTGCTCACCAGCGTCGCAGCCTGACCGTACCCGACCCTGGTGCGGGCTCATGAAACAGTTTCCCCGCGTAAAGACAGTAAGAGGCGGTGCCATGGTGCAGTGCAACCGAATTGGGTAATGCCGCAAATTGTTCTAGACTGTCACGTATCGTGCGGGCCGTGAGTTTCCGATGGCACATTAGAGGGTATAATGGAAGGAGGGCAACACGTATGTCTGTCAATAATGCGCGTCCTAGGAGCGTTGGTATTCATCATTTTCCATTACTTGTTTGTCCCATTAGATGTAAAAAAGACCAAAAAAGGCGGTGCTAAATGATAGAAAGTACATTCACATATCGCAAGACATATAACGAAATAGGCATTGCATTCTGACCTTTGTGTCGCGCCCCATAAGAGGCGTAATTGCACAATACGTGTTCATTGCGACTTGCCCAATTCGGATTTGGAGGATATTTAGAAATGTGTGTGTAACCGTTACATGCACGTTACCACAGTTACAAGAACTGCTTTACTGCAGGAGGTACCGTCGTTGGTGCACTGCAGCCGAATAGTGCGCGTCCGGGCGCCTCGCTCCCAAGATACCGCTAAAGTGATGGCTTTGACTGCGTTTCCGGTGGCCTATAGGAGAGGAAGTAAGGAGGCAACACGTCTGCATGTTATGTGATCTGACTTTTATGGACATCCCATTTATATTATTAAAAAAAACAAATGTATCGTTTATAGACGGTTATGACAGCCTGGTAAGCATATACAGTCGTAGAGTACAACGCCCATAGGACGCCCATTATTGACAGACATACGTGTTGCCCTCCTGCTCTTATACCCTCTAATGCGCCATCGGAAACTCACGGCCCGCACGATACGTGACAGTCTAGAACAATTTGCGGCATTACCCAATTCGGTTGCACTGCACCATGGCACCGCCTCTTACTGTCTTTACGCGGGGAAACTGTTTCATGAGCCCGCACCAGGGTCGGGTACGGTCAGGCTGCGACGCTGGTGAACAGTGTCAGTCCGCCATTGCTGAGATATTTTTTTTTTGTGTAATAAAAACGGCCTCTTAAGGTCTACCGACGCCCATGACAAGCCCCATAATTACTATGCCTATGCGTTCCCCCCTCTCCTCATCCCTATGGGCCATAGGCTACTCACAAACTGCACGAGACGCGACACCGGAGATGTCACTTTACGCCGGTATCATGTGAGCAAGAGGTACCTCGAAGTCGGAACTATTAGCGACAGTGTAGCTAGGCGACTGTCACTTATTTTTTAAATTCAATGGAATGCATATTATAAGATATGAGGAAAACGAGCAGGTGGTTACAGACTACAGCCGCCCATAGACATTCGCAAGAAGCTTCTTTTGCGCGTTGCCTGTCTTTATGGCTAGATATGCTCTTCACTTAAAACCCCCCCGAGTCATGTCGGATCGGATACCAAAGGAGGCAGCTGGTTCCACAGTACAGTTGCATGCGTTAAGAAGTGGCGTTTGGACCGCTCAGTTGTGGATTTACAGACGCCAAGATGGGTGTGGTAATTAAAAGTCTATCTGTATATATTTATATATATATATATCTGTTATTTTTTCACGTAAAAATCAAAAGCAACTGAAAAGTGGTTGGAACTTGGGCCAGATATAGCACAGCCTATGAATCAACTGTGGATATAATTCACAATCTGGAAAAACATAAGAATACTTTTGAGCCGAAAAAATGTAATTTTAATAGCCTTATATAGCCTCGCCCTCCGGGTCCCTTTTACGCGGATAAAACTGCAGAGCACTGCTTTTATTACATCTGTGACCCTCGCAGGTGGCAGCCCACTACTGTCATCCATCCTAGCCTTTACAAGTCGTCGTCTCTTCTAGTCAATAAAATGATGAGCTACCCGCTAGATGTGCGTTTTCCTCCAAGACGTTGACATTTAAAATTATATCTCATTTGTAATTAATTCAAAAGTTACGTTGTCGATACGTATAAAGTTCTTACACGTTTGCCTCCGTATAAATATTTTATTCTATAGTTCTATGAATACATGAAAACAAGAATATTGAATACTAGCATCAGCCCGCGTTTTCACCCGCGTAAATCCGGTCCTATTATTCGTAGTGTCATGGTATACACCTTCTGCCTTCCTCGATAAATGAACTATTCGAAACCAAAAATCTTTTTTCGACTCATCCCAGTAGTTCCTGAGATTGACGCGTTCAAACAAACAAACTCTTCAAATTTATTTTACAATTTATATAAATTTTCTATGGTTCTTAGAGAAAATCAAAAGATTAGAGCATGATCGATCACCTTTCAAACTGAATATCGCAAGGCGGGAAATTGAGTGATTACGTGTGCTTGAGACAGGTCAACGGCCCTTCAACATGAGAGTCTAGAGATCGGCCGTCCTTCACCCATCTGATCTATCAACATCACCTACAAGTATTGATCACATAAATTTTTTTTATAGCATAAGGGGCAAACGAGCAATCAGAGTCTTTTGAAGACTGCCGACATTCGCATGATTGTTACGCAGATGCATTGCCCTCATACCATCCTCCTCCCCCCCTCCCAATGGGCCACAGATAAGATAAATAAACACAAAATATTAAACACCAGAATATAAATTTCCTGATACAGCTCGTCTAGAATTTTTTGAAGTACAGTTTATCTGTGATATAAATATATCATACAAATTATTGTTATTAAAATTATAGGCACATCTTCTGTTACTAAATCAAACACTGCACCGCCACGCCATGTAGGTAGAGACACTTTTCCCTAGCGCATCACACGCACATACAACCATCGACATGCAGAATCTGAGTATGGGAATCGGGTCTAGGTCCCATACTTAGAGATGTTTTTTTTTAATTTCAACACTCAGTTACTTAAAGTTTACATGGAAAAGGAAATGTCCTTCTTTCAGAGTGATGACAAGCAAATAAACCTAACAAATGGGAGTAACATTTAATTCTCTCTACTATTATGCAGTTATAGTGTTTTCATGATAGTATCACCATAATAAATTCTCACACACACTAAGCGCACACATCGTTTCGTAAAATAAAAAAATGAGAAAATGAAAACTGTTAGTAGACAATAATTGTTTTATTGAATTAGCATAAGCCCGCAGTTTCACCCGCGTAACACCCGTCGTAGCGTCATATAACCTATAGCCTGCCTTGACAAAATGGACTATTCGACACAAAGACATTTTTTTTTTAATCGGGCCAGTAATTTCTGAGGTTAGCGAGTTCGAACAAACAAATAAAACTATTGAGCTTTATATTATTAAGAATAGATATTCAATAAGTTATCATTTCGGTACTCGACATATACAAGTGAATGTGCACCCATCGATACATCTGTCACGCCTGTCACTAATCAGTATCACCAGAATAGTGTCGGTACCGACCATTTCTGTGCATAATCGATACGATGACTTAGACCATTTCATTTGTAGTAATTCTAGCCCACCTATTATTGGCCCCATTATAGAATAGAAAGAGAAACGAGCCGGAACCATTTGGTGATTACTGACGCCTATTAACCTCTGCACATTCATCTCCATAATATGCAAATGCGTTGCCCTCCTTGTCATAAGAGATTGACCAAATGCGGATTGGTGGTCTGCGCATTTAAACATTTTATACGTGTTAAGTTTGCTTAATAATAGACTAATATTTTATACACAATCTTTTTGAACATCTTTACTTTTCTACAACCAGTTAAATAACTGACCAGAAGAGAAGAGAGTTTCATTCCCAAGGTGTGGTATCTTCCGAAAATTCTAAAGTATATAATACGTTTCCTCTATATATTTGCCACATTAAGCAAAAGATGTTAACTTAATGTGGTTGAATTTGTATACTTATGTCCAATTCAAGCGCCAAATCGAGCTGGAGCATAACAAAATTTCACAACAAAGCAATTAAACCTAAAACTTTCTATACACAACCTCTACATCCAGGATCTGATTGTACACCATGGAGTTATGATCGTGAAATGGAAAACAATACATAGTCACAATCAACGATCGTGTTATCATTACCGCGGAACAAGACGCGATGACCGCCCACTGCACTTTCTCTGCGCGTACGCAATCACGGCATATTACAAATGTATCAATAATATACGCAATGGAAAACTTAGCGTGATAAAAAAATCTAGAAAATTAACCAGCACTTAGCCATTAAAGACTACTTACTAAAAAATAGATTAAGACATGCCGAACTTCCATTTTGTCTTTTTTATGACGCAGGGTAACGCATTTATGTGCCGTCGTAGGGCTCACGAATACCACACTCGAATACCCATAAAACCACCGCGATTGCCATCTGCGCCGCGTCGGTGAGGTGCCCCGGAAATATAATTCACAGGGCACCTCGACGGCTCGCCAGTGCGCTAAGGGACCGACGCCACCCTAAGGGAGACATTTCCCAGCACTACTGGCTAACCCCACCAACTTAGGGACAGTGTAATGAGGTGACGTTCCCATCGTCACTCTTTGCTCTGATTGGTGTAAATGAACTTGTCTCATCCAGCGTAGCTACGACACGTTGTGGAGAGTGAGAATGCTTGGAGTGATTAGGTTAAAGGTTCTTTTGCGAAACAGTAATGGCTCGAAAAGGACGTGCCGAGCAGTACTGAGATCTAGCAAATCCCTTCGCAGAACATGTCGCAGGGGTGGCAGTTTTTTTTTTTAATTCGGGCTTGGCCCGCCACTCTCTCCCACCGCTGCAACTCCTGTATTCCCAGGATCGACAGCAGCGACCACCGATGACCCTTTGATATGATCGCAGGGAACCCGAGGGAATAGCTAAAATTATCTTGCGACCCGCAACGAATTTAATCGGAAGAAAATACGAGGAGTAGGAAATAGTTCCAGTTTCCCTCCCCAATCAAAGCGGGAGACAATACAAGATTGCAATGACTTGTACAAGCCAAGAAAAGAAAGGACAGCTGGGTGAGGTCCAATTGCTATGCACCACGGAGATAACAAGTCCTAGTACAAAGTGATTGACTAATTGGTATTTAATTGTTTTCATTTAAGATGTTGCTATGACTGAGTTAAAATTGTATTTTAAAAAAAGTTGTTCCAGCTTTGTCCTGTTGTTACCTGAACTTTCAAAGTGGTAATCGGATACTTTGTGTGTGAGGTCATATCTACATAACCCTCAGCTATTCCGATACACCTAGTCTGGCCATATATACTGATACAATTAAAAATATTAAATTAGAATTTGGAATCCATCATGTTTATACGATTGCTCATTGTTTTATGATTTTGTTTTTCTGATCTGATTAAAATGGAGTAGGGTCTTGAAGAGAACGGAATTGCTGTGATTGCATTCACAAAGTAGGTATGAAGCCAAGTGCAAATTTTAAAACTCTTCATACACTTGGTTTTAGTCAAATGTTTGTGTATCAATCTATTAATAGAGACATGATGATATTTCCTCTTTTTGTGACGGAGAAATATCTGGCTGTCCGCGTAGTGCTGGCCGTAGTAGTCCTCGTAGTAGCTCGTAGTCAAAGCAAGTAAGGGAAAGAATTCGAAGAAATCCTATCCGATAGCAAAAGATTTTACTTCGGGAAATGAATTTAGCACCTGGTTCTAGGTGGTAATGTCATATATTTAAGAGATGACTTAGGACTTGTAGCCTATAAGAGACGAACTGGTCGTTTCGTAACTGATATATTTAAGATGAATATGGTGGTAAAATCGAAACGAGTATTGAAGCGGTACGCAAAGGGAGGTCGCCGAAAAATTTTGTTTACGGATGTAATTCTCTTTTACAATTGAGCAACATTTTAATAAACAAAATGATCGTATTTGTGCTGAAAGCTCTAAGGAAGCTTCCCAATTAGTCGACAGAGTGCAACGTGGGCATTATCCGACTGCAGTAATGGTTATCGGGTGTTAGTTATGAAGTAGTGACTGAGCCTTATTTCTGTGAAGACATTTTTATAGCATATATAATTAGGTGTCTAGCATCCTTACAAATAGAAAGATAACGCATCCTCAGATATGATGGCAGTATCCTCCTTAACCCAATCCCCCATTGGGCCACTCCCAATCCTCACAAAACGTATATATCATAGCATTTTTTGTGACTACTCATGTGTACGTGCCGATATAAACCCCATGAACTTTTAGTCCCCTTCCCCCATGTTTAAAAGCGCCAAACCTCTTTCCATTACTCGCCATCTGTGCAGTGAAAAAGCTACAAAGCACGATAGCATATTTTCCAAATTTTCCAATTCCCGGTAAAAATGTGACAGAGGAAATTGGAAAATCGAAATAAATTGGAAAAAGTCGTGTAGAGCTGAAACCGGCAATTTTTAATATCAAACCCGATGCCAAAAAACAATTTAGTTTGGACTGTGTGTGTCTGTTTGCTACAGTCTTTGGGGTCCCGTACCTAAAAATATAGAAAGCCCCGTACTTTTATATTGCCACTTTAGGGTAAGCTGTAATGAGTTTTAAAGATCATCATGACACAAGCCCGGGAGACGACGGCTGCATTGTCGCGGCGCGCCGCAAGCGCATGGTCCTGCGACCGTCGGCCCGGTAGCCACCTCTCCGGTTACAACGGAAAAGGTTTCACCCAAACAGTTGGGATTCGCCAAAATTGAAAAAAACTATAATGTCGAAGGCGTCTTACGGGTTTTATATAAAAATAAGTAAAAAGTATTGATCCGGTTTGCTACAAATGCTGACGCAGATAACTTTCTGAATGGGATAAATTCCAAAAAAATATAAATGAAAAAAAAACCGTATCTTACGATTGCATTGATATCATCAACATCGTCATCATCAGCCGGACGACGTCCACTACTGGATGTAGACATTTCACTAATATAGAAGTGTTATATATCTGGTCCGAATCGACATGAAAATAAAAAATAAAGATAGCTTTATTTGCATGCATAAAAGTAAATAAGATACACACAGGCCAACACTTAACTTCAGCATTTGGCTCCCCGATGTAAGAGTCGGGGGAGATGGGACCCCTCGGTCCCTCTGGCCGTGATAGTAATAGTCAAAATAGCTGTTACAAACTCTTATATCGGTATGCATCTCTCCCATCGGCAGGAGAGAAGAGGTGGGCCTTTCGACTGTCTAGTCGACTGACGAGCAGTCATAGCAAACCCGTGAAGCTGTACTGGTTCTCTTCGCTTCCATAGCATTAGTTGAGTTTTTGAAAAATATTTCGTAAATGACCACACGTTCAATGTACGGAACCCTAAATATACGAGCCCGACTCGCACTTGGCTTTATCGAATGCAATCGCTTGTCATCTGTTTGGCTGTCACGCGACCGTAGGAATAGTTCGGGAGTTTATTTTTACGACGGTGAGCCGATATGAATCCCAATTCACGGTAAATTGAACTGGATTATATTTTCATGAAGCAATTTATAGACGAAAAGTTAATGCACGGAAGCATGAAGCCACTTGGCAACTCCAGCCAGTTCGCCGTGACGATATCGCGGGCAATAGAAACGAATCTGCCAAGGAGAATCACGGATACAACGAATATATTATCGAAATTTATAGGATATTTTGCTACAGCTTTTAGAAGACTATTTGCCATGAAGACTTCTTATGTTCGACGTAGTCCCGTTCTATATCGGATAATATCGGGTCGGTTATTCTTGTCTAATCTGGCATAATCCACCGTACAGTCCCACCATTGCTGCTCCTGTGTCTACATCCAAACTCCCACGTCTGTGCCAAGATCGACAGCGGCCACCATTTGTACACACCCTTTAGCCGAGGGAACGCTAAATGTGTGTGTGTGTGTGT